>JAUELO010444224.1:0-13889 GCA_032357855.1 Amphibolips quercusostensackenii | reverse complement strand
AAATCCATATCTCATTGGCAGAGGGTCTAGTACTCGGCTCGGTGCTGCCCCCTGAGAAGGGAAACATTACCAAAAATATAACCAGCGATTGAATATGATTCAAAACAAACATAACCGTGAATGTACAGCTGATGTGTATATCAGAGACGTATGTACAAATTCATAAATAAGTTTTTTGCATTTCAAGTGCAAACATTAGTTTTTGCACTATTTGTGTATAATTCTCGTGACCAATGTTTGACGTTTAGTCCCACTTTTATAATAGACACAATCAACATCACTAGACCATGGGAAAAATGCAAAATTGCTTGCAGTGTTTTGTAGCGTGGTCAGCATTTCTCCAAATGCGTGATTAAAAAAAGTTTTTTTGACAATTCTAAATATTTAGGACTAAAGACACCTTCATTCGAGCCTTATGTTTTTTGTGACAAATTTTCAACACGATATCTCATTCCGCCTGGACAAATGTCAAGAAAGAAAAATACTGGTATAGCAGTCATATTTATTTTACTGAAAATTTTTTTTCCAAATTTCAACCGAAAAAAGCAGAAATATAAACATTACTGCCTCCTCTTTCATTTCCCAAACTTTCAGAGCGATATCTTATTTCGTTTAGACGAAACTTGGGAAAAAAATTTGAGGACGAGCTTAGTCACGTGACCCACTAGTCACATGACCTTAAATTGTTGAAAAATTTAGACTGCCAAATTAAAACTCTAATCATGACCATATCAATTGTTCCATTGAAAAAAAAAATTTATTTGCGAAAGAATGTTTTTAATTCTTATACATAAATAAGAATTGAACCTAGTAGGATAAAAATACGTTTGCCTCTTTGGTGCAGACGATTATATTGTACTGTATTGCGTACATGTGCATTAGCTTTTGCTTATCCTATTGTATAAACGGCTACTTTCAGAAAAAAAGACGCTGATAGAACGCATTATTCATACCTGCGTTACATAAAAAATTTAAATCGTTTAATTTTTATTTCTTCTAGCTGAAAATTGATCTAAATGATATAACATTCAGATCAATTATATATAAGGTGTAAACAAATAATAGAGCTACAAAGTAATAATGTCAAACTTATATAGCAATGATGTTTCATATAGCAAAGATTAAAAAAAAACGTAAAAAATTTTTTAGCACGATCTTTTTGGTTTTCCTCGACTTGAAACTTTGAAAAAGAATAATTTTGACATTGTGCCTTCATAGCCACATTTATATAATATTTTGTCTTAATGTAAAATTTTTTTTTAGAATTTCTTTTAAATAAAAACTTTTTAAAAACTACGAACTAAAACAACAACAAAAACACGTTAAGGTCTCTCTTTAAGGTATTTTGCACCTTTTCAAAACTTTCAAAAATGAACAACATTTTTCTTAACTTTTTAACCTTATAATATTTTCTAGCAAAAATTATACATAAACAAATTTTGGAACATTTTTTAACGAATAAGGAATTTTTTTGTTGAATTTTGAAATTTGAATAATGAATAGAAGGGGAATGAAAAATCTCAAAAAATAAAATTTCTGTCACTGAAGGTTTCGCGAAAAAAAAGATATTCGAAAAAATAAATTCCCAAAATTAGAAAACTGCTGACATTTAAAATTCACAAATTTGCAAGCTTTCTCTAGTTAATGATATGTATTACAAAATTAAAAATAATGATTAAACACTGTCCAATTTCCGACACAATGAAACTTTCGAATCTGAACTATTGAGA
Organism: Amphibolips quercusostensackenii; assembly: GCA_032357855.1. Lineage (NCBI taxonomy): Eukaryota > Metazoa > Arthropoda > Insecta > Hymenoptera > Cynipidae > Amphibolips > Amphibolips quercusostensackenii. The sequence goes on along the minus strand of JAUELO010444224.1, from coordinate 12,159 downwards.
AATTGTTAAAAAACAACCGCAAGGCAAGGACAATTTAGGTCACGCATGCGTGAAAAAACGGTTTCATAGCGATAAAGCGCACTACCCTGACGGCCTAAATGAACAACTGGGTCACGTTGCACCACATGGCGTCAGTTCACTCTTAGTGTTCACACGACCTTGACTGGCTACGTTCAGAGTCCCTAGATTCGACTCCAAGGCTAGAAACAAAAATTTTTTAAATCCAGGTTCGAGTGTAGTTAAAGTTTTTTTAGAAATTCCAAATTTCTATAGCTTTTATTTTCCAGGTAATTACTGTTTGAGCAATTATTTTCTCCTCTAATTTCGATGGCTAAAGAAGTCTTCAGGATAGAAAAAGTGCAATAACTTTTAAAAAATAATTTTTTTGGTAAAAAAATTGCCACATTTAGCCCATATACCACAAGGTTTCTTGTCGTCCCTTGGCCGGACTACCCCTGGTTAGGTTTCACGGTCGGAAACCAGACTACATTTGTTCTTCAATCATCGAAGCGTGAACCGGCTGGTTACTGACAGGGTCAACACTGATTAAATACATGTTTGGAAGCCGATTAGGCACTAGACGGGGCACCTTCTTATAAAAATTATAAAGCTTTAAAGAGACATGACACGGTCAAACACGAACTAGAAGCAGCTAGATGAATTATTATTTGCAAAGTATAATTTTTCAATTTTTAAGATCTTTAACAACATTCAACTTTTTCAGCGTTTTAATTTATTAAATGAAACTATTATAGATCCTGCAAAGTGAAACATAAAAATTATTAAATTTTTCATACTTTTCTTAAATTTCAGATAGTTCTTAGACTGTACGCTTTCAAATTTACCACCATATCTGGTGCCGTATAGCCTCTGCGTCTAGTATTCGCGTTGATACATAGACTTAGAAAAAAATTTGTTTAAGAGAAAAAAATATAAGTTAAATCAAGCTAAGAATATAGTTGTTATATGGACAATAAAATATTTGGCTCTATTGATGAAACACATAAAAGTCAAACACCGGTACGATAGCCACGATCAGTACACATTCAGAAAAGATGATTGTACTCGAACGTTTGAAAATATCCATGTATTTAGAACTAATTTAACAAGTAAACATCTTAAGTCAAAAAATTATTTATAAATGCCAACCTCATTGGAAGCGCAATCGATAAATCATATTCCAACAACATCTAAAATTAATAAAATGACGAAAATGTTGCCACTGAAAACGTTTTAGTCGCTGACAATAGTGTGTCTACAGCCAAATACCACAAAACTTTGCAAAATTCTGCTTTAGAATACGTGTTACACGTTACCAGCAAATCTTCAATGATTCGGGAAAATGTTTAAGATATAGTTGATGCAGCAACCGAATTTATTTATGGTTCCATATTGTTCAATTTGAAAACCAAGGTAGTGGCAACACTAGATAATCCGTAAATAACTGATAGAGACAAATTTAAAATTCGGGCAATGTTTCACGAATCAAAAAACCCCTTTTCAAATTTTCTTACTGATTATATAAGAGAACAGGCTCTTGAACAGAGTACTGGCTACTCTAAACCTATTTCCTACTTTATGGCTGACACTTTAGAAGGTAAACATATAAATCAAGTGTACACCTTGGTTCCAGGAAAGCTATAAGACAAAAAGTATTGAGAAAAGAAATCTTGCAAAAACTATTTTAAATGCCTTTAGCATTATATCCTATTCTCACTTATATGCACTTATTATCCGCAGATTCTGACGATATATCAAACGTTATTTACAGTTTTTTCTACAAAAACTTTTGCTTTAATTTTTCGGAAAAAATATCAATCCTAGTTGGTGTATACTTTGACGGATGGGAGGTAAATACTGCAATTGTGCCACATTCTTGGTTTCATAAAATAGGATCAGTATATATATCATTACTTTGTGCACCACCTGAGTTCAGGTCAGCATTAGAGAATATTTTTTTGCTTTTCTTCTTTTAAGTACTGATTTTAAAGAACAGGGACCTTCAGCGGCATTTGCACCACTGATACAGGAATTCAAGGAATTAGAAAAAAACTGTTCTTGCAAGGAAGGATGTTTTAGAAATCTATGTTTGGTTCTTAATATTAATAGCAGATAACTTTGGTGTTCATCAAGTCACAGGATTTGTGAAAAGCTTTTTCGCTAATCACCCTTGCAGAGTGTTTAAAGTAGCTAAAAATGTGATGCAGAAGCAAACCATGGAAGATGAGTTTTTATTAAGGACAGTACAAAACTATGAAAACGATGTGAAACTAAATGATGTTCCAAAAACTTACATATCTGCAAAGTGCATATTTAATGTACTAGAATAGTTTCGCGTATTAAAAATTTTACCTTTAATATCATGCACGGCGTCATAGAAGGGGTGAGTCCGGTTGACATGTCAGGTGTTATTTTAGGCATTATTAAAGATTCAAAAGTATTTACTTGGGATGAGTTAAACAATCGACTTGGTGGACTTGATTTTGTTCTTGTTAATAGTGGAAATTGACATAATTTCTCACTGAAAAAAAAACTAAAAGAGGGTAAATTAGGTTTTTTTGCTTCTAAACAGTTTACGTTTTTGAAATATTTTGGATTGCTCATAGGAAACAAAGTAACTCAAGACAACAAGTACTGGGATCTATAACCATGTCTCTGTGATATTGTTAGAATTCTATAGCAACCTTTTTTTAATTTAAACTACCACTTAATGTTGCATTACGCGATTTAAAGCAAAGCATGAAAAAAGCTTAATCGCAGCCCGCGTTATTAGTCGCAAGGTAAATTTACCTTTAACGTTGGCAAAAATATATCAATTGAAAGTTTGCGATAGATTTTTGAATAGTCGCGGTCTTACTAATGATATAAAATTCGGTCGAGATGTGACAATAAACATTACAAGTTGATCTAACTTTCATAACTTTTGAGCATTGTTACCAAATTCTTATCAAGCAGTTTCATGAATAGAGGTTGATGGTATAAGGTACAACGTAAACCTCGTGATACATTCCTCTGGTCCAGATGCTATTGCTACTACTTTTTGTAAAGTAGAGGTAGCTTTCTTACACGGAAAAAATCAACTGTATTTTATAGTTAAATCTCTAGAAATAGAAGAATTTTCCACACACATGAATGCTTATCAAATAAAAGACACTCACGATAGACGGTGTTTGTTCTACGAAAGTTTGCGTCATGTTAAGGCTTCATGTATTTTTTAAAATGTAAATGGAAATGCTTTTGCAACTTGGTACTAAGAAGTGCGCCTTATAAACTCTAATCTATTCAATAAAATAAATAATCGTTTTCTTAACAAAAATTGTATTAACAGATTAAACTTTTCGTTAATTATAATAAACACTTATTTAATTATTTATAATTGTGAGTTCCTAATTTAGGACAATAGCCTATTTATTTTAATCTGTAGATAAGATAGAATATTTTCTATGCGAGAGAAAAGCTACTATGACAAATATTGCATTGATATATTAAAATGAATTTGATTTTGAAAGAAATATTTCAATTGATTACTCTTTTATCCAATTATCGAGTATTCCAAAATTTGTTTGTGACTCATTAAAGAAATTTTCTACAAATCGAACACATATGATTAAATCAATGCATTTTGTCCTTATAGGTTTTTCCCATACAAAAATATCTTATATTTTAATTACTAAATAGACTTTTACTTAAAAAAATAATTGTTGGTTCAAAAAACATATTATTGATGAAACGAAACTATTCTGTAAATCTACAAAAGTTTGGTTTGTCAAACAAAACGATTCTATAAAAACTAAAACATTTTTGTTTAGCCTAAAAAATCATTGTATTGAGCTGGAAAATATTTGGTTAAATCCACCAAACATGTTTGTTCAATCTACAAATAAATTTTGTTGTGCCTGCCAAACTTTTTTGCTGTTTCAACCAAACGCTCTAAAAAAATAATTTGGTTGGCTTGACAAAACGATTTTGTTGTTTCTATATTCTATCTCCAGGCAAGAATTCGTTAACTTGATTTAACTTTCAAAGTTCACAATCTTCTTTACGATAAGCCTTTAAAGTCTAATCGAGTTATGAATTTTTCGCTCAGATTGATATTTTTGGATCGTTCAGTAGCCAGATAATCCGACCGGGTATCGGACGGAATTCAAGCCATGAATTAAAGCCCCTTATTTGATTTCTACACAGAATGAACTAAAGTTTTTATCAAACTATGTTTTCACTACGGAATACATAAAACACAATGTTGAAAAAAAATACAATGGTGTGAGTGTCTGGTTTGTGTGAGTCTGGAATAGAATTTACCATGTGTATTATTAAAGTCATTTTATCAGGGGTAACTTAGATGATGTTGTAAATAAATAGGATTCATATTAAACTTTAGTAATATCTAAGCTCTTGCCCTTATATGTAATTATTAGGATTAGTATTATACCTAAAGGCCGTGTCCAATGATGCTATATGCTAGTCTATCGCCTTCATAACGTTGATTTTAAAAGAAAACGTTTTGATTCGAGATTCATCAAGCTGATGCGAGTTTTTAACCATTTGTGTAGTAGCTTTGACTTTTTCGAAGACAAGTTCCAAATTCGTTCTACATTGCGTTTATTGTGTACTTTGCCATCGTTTGGTTCTACGTCTTAAGTCGACGGCTAAGCTTTTCAATCTGCCATAAGTATCTTTCTTTTTCTAGATTAAAAACTATTTTTTTATCACTTAAATTTATGCTTTTGGAAATTACTCACTGTCTGAATTGTATATTTTTATATTGGAACTTCATCGTGATTTGTCGATACTCTTCAAATTCGAATTTTATTTTTATGATGAGTATGTGTGAGGCGAACTGATTGCTCTAGATATCTGTACTTATTTGGCATTGGCATTAAATAGATCTTTATTTGCATCCTAATATTGAATCTGCCAGTCATAGATATTTGATAATTCTTAAACGCAATGAAAAAATCTTATTTCTTTATGGATATTCCTCATGTTATTTGATTCAATAATTTTTCATTTGAATTTTGATATATCTGCAAATATTATTTGGAGATATAATTCATGCTGCTTAATTTGATATTAAATTCCTGAGCACTTGAGTTTACCTTAAAACACAAGTTTTGAAGTTAAATTGTGACTTTAGTGAGTGTATTTACAAAATAGAATTTTTTTTTTAAATCTTTTTTTTAAATCTCATAGCATCTTCCGATTTACGCATTTGTACAATAGGAAATGATACCGAAGATAACTGTAAAAGCAGTTTAATTTTTAAAGTAGCCTCAAATTCATAAACACGGCAAAGCATATAGACCAAGCACAAAGATTGAGCTTTAAATTGTGATTTACACGCAAACTACTGTAAAACTCCTTTAGATTGAGTTTACATTGCCTGATGGACATTCTGCGATTTCTTTTTGAGTCAGTTTTTCATCCGCGCAGCTGTGCATGTTTCGTTTTTCTCTATATGTTTCAAAGTTTTAGGCTTATATATCGCACGAAAAACATATTGTCTGTTTAGTTTTTCTATTATTGCAAAGACGCTACCGTTGAAAGTAGACAAAACAATTCATCTCTTTAGCTGGAATGGGCTTAAGGACCTGCTTTTTTGCTCCTAATTTAGTTGTTTTATCAGAAGGAGAGGAGTATCTTCGAAGTTCGAATATATGATTTGCATTGTTGTAAAAGATCAGGCCAATAGATGTGAAATCTTGTGGTGGAAATCGAAACAAGAAAGTACAATTTCGCCTGTCAAGAGACCTGGACCTGGCACGAAGAGGAGGCTCGGCCGGTGAAGGAGACCTGACAGAAGGCGTTGTCGCAACAGAAAGAGTCCTTTCTTGAAAATGCCTATCAGGACTATCAGAAGGTCTGCAACGCGGACCACCAGGAATAGGCGCGCCGTTAAATAAATACTCGAACTGTGATATTACATCTATAAAAAGAAACAGTGGATTGGGTTTTTCAAAAAGCAAACAATCTCATGTTGTTGACGTCCTGAGTTGTGAATATGCTTTTAAATTACTGTATACCTGTGGACGAAAATCTCTGAAATATCACAGGTGAAAATATCTTGGCTGTCATTAAGCCTTCGAAAAAAAATTTCCTTTTTATACGACAAGTTATTGTTTGATTATTTACACAAAGGGTCACGGGGAAAAACTATTTCAGTTTGCTTTTGTGAATTATGCACAATAAGAATTTAAAATTTTCGATCATTCACGCAAGACTCACAAATATAACAGAAGGTAATTAATTGTATATTCTTGTACTTAATTACTTTATTTGACAATACAAAATAGAAACAACAACTAATTCTTAATTTATCAATTAATAGTGTAGAAAAAAAAAATAATGGGGCATATCACCTAACTGACACTCTTCGACACAAATATCTTAAAAACAACTTTTCTCTGCTCCTTTTTACCCTGTCGTGCATCCACACTTTTTCTTATACAGGCCCTTGTACTGTCATAGCTTTTAAACAAATTTCTTTCACTATTAACAAACAGTGCTTTCTTTATACCGCTTTTTTCTAGAATCTACTCATTACTGACTTTGTCCTTCAACGTTTTACATACACATCAACTTGTTTTATCCCATCTTCGTCTAAGATAAAGCTGCATACTGTTTTCTCATTTCTTTTTTAAATTCAATAATTTTATTCTGTTAACGTCAATCTTAAGACCTATGCTCTTTACCCTAGTACTTAACTTGATCAACATTCTTTGGAAATCATGAGCTGATTCTGTCGTAACAATCTTAAAATCAACAAACGCTGGTCGATAATCTTCCGCATTCCCGAGATCAACACCTTCTTCGTATAACAGAGGTATTCTTAGACACTTGTGCATAAATATAATAAATATATAAGAGAACATAACATATTTTTGCCTAACGCCTTGCGCAATATCAAACTAATCACTCAGTTGTCCATTTAGCCTCACACTCGATTCACTACCTAGCATAAATCTACATTGGACTTCACAAATATTTTCTTTTGTTATATCTGTGACCTTATAAATAAGTATTTGAAATAATATTTAGCCTGCAGTACTTTGTAAACTGATAGCTCTATAATTGTTGTAGTTATTTTCCTGAACCTCGCCCTTGTCGATATCAGCAAAAATTAATACAGGAAAATCATAGTTTTTCTAAAGAAGAAGAAAGTTTTTTTGTAAGCTAATCCGTAAAGGCATTTGAAATAAGTAGCAAAAATGTTTACCATTAAACAGCTTACGCATACACCCATTAGTAATTGGTAATTGTTGGTAATTGGTAATTAATTATTATTCACGAGAAAAGAATAGAAAGACAGATAGTGGTTAAAATATTAAAAATAAAATTTTTAACAAAAAGTGTTTTATACACTTTTGCATCACAGACCATAGATTATGCGTCATCAGCTTTAGGATTAGAAGGAAATTAGGGCGAATCGCGCGAAATGTACTAGTGCGCTTAGTTTATTTTTTTTAGAAATAATACATGTACTTTTCTCATTAATCAATTTTCAAAGTATTATTAAATTTTGTTTTTGTGCAGAACTGGGATCTCATTTTCACCCCACCCATGAGATAGAGTTCTTGTGCTTTTTTTTATTGTGATCTTTCCACTTGTTCTTCGTTAAGAAAAATTACTCGAAATAAACATTTTCTTCTTTTGTTGATTATGCACGTAAGAATATACCTACTCTTTGATTATATCTTCTTCTTTATCAGTGATGTCTTCTTCTGCATTAAGACAAGCTTGAGCTTGCCAGTTAAGACACATGACGAAAAATTCTAAGCTGTTTTTTGCACATCCACATCGCTTTAGCACGCTATTTTGCATGAGCAAACAATGAAATCATAAGGCTTGCTGGAGCCGTTGCTTTGGTTGTGTATACGAGTGAGAAGCTTTTGCTATTTTTTTGGAGTATTGCAACATTCTTGTATCTTGAAGAAAAAACCAAAAGCTTCAACTCGAGCATTTACAGTAGTTTTTGACCCAACTTTTTAAAATAAAATTATTGGCAGAGAAAGTAATACGTAAGAAAAAAATAAGCGATGTCTTGTTGCTGCAGTTATAGCATGCCCGATGGTTATAAAATTATTTTGTAATGTTATTGTATCAGTTTTTTTACTCTCCAGATTAACTTTATATGAAAAATTACCCAATGTTTGTGCAACTAAAAAATTTGCTTTACGAAGTAGGTCCTTGACGTCTGGGTATTCATTAATATTATATGGAGTACCTCAAATATTTTTTCTGTGCTATATGTCCCGCTGCTGTTACGATTCTCTCACGTTCTTCTTATTCGTTGTCTGATTGAGTCATATACCAACTGCTAATGACTTCAAATTCTGATCCGAAAATGCAAACAATTGTTTGTTTAGCTCGGATTTTCGCAAACATTACTGAATTCATAAAAAAAGGTAAGAAACGTATGCGCGATGGATCAACGGTGACTGAAAAAACATTGTGAATACGATTAATTAGTACTTATAAGGATCAGGTAATGTTTGCGAAAATGCAAGTCACACCAACTATTGCATATTTAAGGCACTCCATATAATATAACTTAATACCTAGATATTGTGAACTTTTTCGTGTAAAGCAAATACTTCAGTTGGACTAACATTGTGTATATTTTTAGACACAGATATCGTATAGGGTAAAAAATACTGATACTGAAATATTATGCAAAAATATATAACAACCGATCGTGCTATAACTGTAGCAACAAGAACTAGCTCCTTTTTTGCGTACTACTCTTTCTGATGGTTATTTTATTTAGATAATTCGCGTCTAAAGTTAATGTATTTGCACTAGTTTATGCTTGAAGCTTCTTTGCAAACTACAAAAAAAGGAAAGTAGGCCTGCAAGCAACAGGAAATTCTTTGCTCTACAAATGTTCTTTTACTAATTTTTGTCGAAAAGCTACCTGCTTATAATTTTAGAGTTAAAAACTAAACGCACTAGTACATTTCGTGCAATTAGCCGAAAATTCTCTGCCACTCCTAAAGCATAGTTTTTAAACTTAAAGTACGTTAAATATTTATAGCACTGTAGATTCTGTGGATGGATGATTTATGACATATTTATCCAGTTTGTTTTACTGCTTGTGGAATTAGAGTGATTCTTGAGAAGGCTTTATAATGAGAAGCTCAATAATATATCCTAACTCAATTAAATCGTTGATAAAATACATAGGTGTGAGGGAAAGGTTCTGTCAGCACACACACACACTCACATAGCAAACAGTAAGTGCCTGACGATAAGCTAGGAATGTCTGCGAGGGACAGTAAGTAAGCATGAGCTAATGTGTACACAAATACTCGCAACATAATTCCACGCAACTTAGGGCAGAAATCGTTAATCAATTGTTTTCTTGGTAGTGAACTATAAAAAATATCTAAAATATTTTAAAAAATACGCTCAGTGCTGTTGTATAAGTGTTGCTATAAAAAATGAGTTGAAGAAAAGGATATTATTCAACTATCAGATGTTTATAGATGTAGTGTCTGTCAAAAACATACCACAGAGCTTGCGGATCTAAAATGATAAAGGAAAAAAGATATGCAGCTTATTGTTTGTGATGAATCTCGTGCGTCTTCACTGACTGATTCTACTTTAACGAAAAATGATAAGACGTTAACTGATATGGATAAGAGGTTCTCAAAACTAGATGAAAAAATTGACCATGTTCAAATCACATCTAACTAAAAGATCTCAGACAAGACAAAGTAAGAGATTCCGCAAGTATTGAGATGCACTTTAGATCGGACAAAGATGCAGAAAAAGAACCTGAAACTTCTGTATCGGGGATTGACGGAACGAATGCTACAAGGGAAAATACATCTCATAATTGCTTTTTGTCAAGAAACACCAACAGTGATAAAAAGCGATGCAGGCAAAAAGAAAACTTTGAACGAGGGCTAGATTACGATAAAAAAAGAAGATGTATTACCAGGATGTCAGGAGGATCAACACAAAGGTTCATTAGGTTTGTTTCTTCAATATGATTCATAACTATAACTTGACTTTACTAACGAAATCGTAGTTCAACTCTGGGGTGTTCTCTGATAAAATATTGGATAATAAATACATATGTTATAAAGATAATAGGTTGAGAATAATTAGTGGGTGTATGCTTATTGCTGTTGATTTAGAATTAAAATCACAAGAAGTATCTTTGACAAGATTAAAAGGGCTCTGTCTAAATATCAATACCAATGCATCCGAAGTGTCAAAGAATAATTCTCCGATGATAGTTGTTATCTATATTCTACCTTAGTTAAGAATAGATAAGTTCGTTTTATTTACAGAAAAAATGGTAATGTTATGGACAGCGTACCCCATAAAATTATAAATTGCAGGTGACATTAATATGAGTAAATTTAATGATTTTGATAGTGACGATAATTCCGACAATAAAATGAATAGCCCTAAAGTACTTGCTAATATTCAAAACCCCATTTGATACGAACACATAAAAAAAAAAGAATTTTTTAATTTCTAGATCTAGTTCTTTGCAAATACTTAATGTATAATAAACTCAATAACAGACTCGATGATTTGGAAGGATGTGCACCATCCAGAATTAAAAATTGATTGTGAATGTTAAAAAGATAAAATCGAGTGTAAATTCAAGATTGATAGGGTCAATAGCTTTGACATCAAAATTAGAGATTACATTAATCCTAATGCAAAGATAGCTCAAATAGATTGGGGTAAATTATATACTATTAAAGACTCTGAAATAGCATGTAACTATTTAACTAGCGTAGCTTTGAAAGCAATGTGTGCATATACACTAATTCTTAAATTTAAATCTTTTAACAATTAGTAACCTATTTAGTTCTCGAATATACTAAAAAATTATAGAAAAATAAAATAAAATTTCAGAAAAAAGATCAACAAGTCACCTTTGGCTGTAGATGTGCCGAACAATGTTTGCAAAGTTATAGAGAGATTATCATTCAATGATTAAAAATATTATCTATCACATGCTCGAAACTCAATAAAAGATGATCCACCAGAAATAAAAAATATTACTGCAAAACTCAGAAATGAAACCAGAATTCACGGAATTATGAAAAATGAGTATACTATATTGTGTGCTGAAAACGAGATTGTTAGAGTTCTATAAAAGCTGTTTTGAATAAACAAACCGCTAAATGTCATATGATTCCAAGTTTTATTGTGAAATAATGTTATTTGATTGTAGTTGAACTCGCGAAAAGATCAAACTGTAAATTTTATGCACGTTTAAAGAATACTGGAAGCATTATCATTTCATTAATAACAAGAAGTTTTCAATAAAAATGTTTTCTATTTTAAAAATAGTTTAGATTAGAAATCTTTGTTTATCAAAAGGACTTCAAATAGAAAAATAGAAAATTTCCTAGTTTTATCTACCTCTAAAAGTCCCTTCATTTTTCTAGAATGGAACTGTCATCGCAAAATTGAAAATTTTTTTAATTGATTTTCAAGAAACCTAGAGAAGACTCAAAAATTTCCAGGTTAAATTTCTGTAGCAATCCTGAAATAAGAAATTTATTTAAAGAAGTTTTATTTAAAATTTTAACAAATAAGGACAAATCATTAAAACGTAGTGACTAGCCTGCCGGAGCTGGCAAAATTGATTGTTGTCGGCTGTTTATATTTGCAACCATTTTTTCTTAAATTTTATACTGATGTATTTTAAAGCGCTGATTACCGAGCTCGACATAGAAATACCTGCAAATATGATTTTCAATGTTAAAACTTGGAAAATTACGCTTTTTCGAAGTGAAACTTCTTTTGGGATGGGAGTAAATTGACAAAAACGAGCGACCGCACGACCGGACAACAAGGTCTAGATCAAGAAATCTGTCTCCCTCCTATTTTTTCCTTTTCCCTTTGAAAAGGTAAAAAAAAATTTTTTTTTCCTTGTAAGGGAAAAAGGAGAAGGGGAAAGTTCCACGTCTGCCGTGTGGCCTCACTGTCACGCCTATTAGAGTAGAGCCATGTAATTTAAGATTTATTTTGTTGGTTTTTGGCTTTTAATACACAGAGAAAAAATCAAGTTAGAGATCCTAAACATCTAATTAGAAATACAAAACATCTAGTTAATGTAACTATTTCGCATAGTAAAATATGTTCAAACTAAATGACTAGCTAGAAATACCAAGCGTCTCCTGGTGG
>JAUELO010444217.1:0-13890 GCA_032357855.1 Amphibolips quercusostensackenii | reverse complement strand
TTCATCTTTTCATGATGCGCAAAGCTATTCTCGAAATAGTGAAATACGATAACGTGACTGGAACCCTAGAAATTTTTAATTCAGAGGGTGGGCGCTTTTTGTTAAGACCTTTCAAAATTGGAGGCTAAAGCATCGGCAACTGTTATTTGGGGATTGTGAATTCTCTTTTGTTAAAGCTCCTTGGGCTTTAACGAAAAAGTTTTGATCACGCTGTACCGAAAAATTGGGAAAACTGTAAAATTGCCGCGAATATTTTGAGACCTGTTAATTTTTTTTTTTATGGTTTCTGATTCATCTTTTTGTAATGCGCAAAGTTATTCTCGTAATAGTAAAATAGGATAACGTGAATGGAACACTAGAAATTCTTAATTTAGAGGGTGGGCGCTTTTTGTTAAGACCTTTCAAAATTGGAGGCTAAAGCATCGACAACTGTTATTTGGGGATTGTGAATTCTCTTTTGCTAAAGCTTCTGGGCTTTAACGAACAAATTCTGTTCACGCTGGACTAAAAACTCGGTAAAACTGGGAAATCGCGGCGAATATTTTAAAAACAGTTTCTCTTCTAAAATTTGTTGCAATCAATCAGTGAGCCTTTCTTCCCAGTTTTATTAATGAGGTTAAAAATTAAGTAATTTTAAACACGGATATGTAAATTTGGCCTTATTTTTTGTTACAGGTGAGTTTCTAATTGTTGAAGACTATTGACCGTATATTTTGGTTTACTGTGAGTCCTGTTAAGTAAGTAACATTTTTAATGTTTTTTTTCTTAGTACACCAGAGATATATTTGTATCTAATTAAATAAGTAAAGAATTTTTGTTATCTGACTTATACAAGTATACGAAGGGACAATCAGATAAGTCAAAAATTAATACATTCCATTATCTTTCATTGCTAATAATCTTTATACACGTAGGTGAGGGACTCACGTAATGGTCGTGCGGTCTTCAAAACCGCACGGCCACACTGAAACGCAAAGAGATTTAGAATGATTTCCGCGAATTTACAAAGGATATTAATAAATTTAAAAGAATTTTAAGAGAATTTTAGGGATTTTAAGAGATTTCCAAATATTTTAAAAGATTTCATAGCATCTTTCAGGATTTTAAATGATTTTAAGAGATACCGAAGTATTTTCAAAAATTTCAAAAGATTTCGTAGGATCCTATTGGGATTTCGAAGATCTGGTAGGAATTTTATAGGATTTCAAAAAATCAGAAAATTAATCTTCTTGGTTAAAAATAAATATTTTTTAGTTGAAAATTTATTTCTTTCGTTGAAAATTTTTATATTTTATTAACAACACGTTTTTTAGATTCAAAAATTAATTTTTCAACTAAAGATTTGAAAGATGTTTGAAAATCCATGTTTTCCTTTAAAAATTCTACTATTTTATTGAAAATCCATGTATTTTGTTGAAAATTAATCTTTTTGGTAGAAAATTAATCTTCTTGATTCAAAATATTTTATTTAGGTTAAATCTCTATTTCTTTGTTAAAAATTTAAATATTTTTTTAAAATTTTTTCTTTAGAAATAAAAAGTGATCTTTCAACTGAAAATTGAAAACGTTTTGAAAATCGATCTATTTTTGTTAAAAATAGGACTTTTTCATTAAAAATTACTGTATTTTTAACTGAAAATTTAAAAAATCTTTCAAAATCCATCTGTCCTTAACAAAATTCCACTATTTTGTTGAAAATTCATTTACAAATTAAAAATTAAAATTTTTTGGTAGAAGATTAATGTTCTTGGTTAAAAATGTATTTTTTTCGGTTGAATATTCCTTTTTTTGGTTAAAAATTTAAATATTTTTTAAAAATTCGTTTTTTCGAATCAAAAATTAAATTTTAACTCAAAATCAAAAGATCTTGCAAAATCTATCTTTTCTCGTTCAAAATTCAACTATTTTATTGAAAATTTATGTATTTTGCTAAGAATTACCTTTTTTTGGTAGAAAATTAATCTTTTTAAAAATATGTCTTTTTTGTATTAAAAATCCATTTCTTTGATTGAAAATTTCAATATTTTGTTAGAAATTAGTTTTTTTAGAATTAAAAATTAACTTTTTAAAGGAAAATTTAAAAAATCTTCCAAAATCCATCTGTTCTTGTTAAAGAGTTTACTATTTCATTGAAAATCTATGTATTTTGTTAAAAATAATTTTTTTTAGTAGGAAATTAATCTTCTTGGTTTAAAATATATTTTTTTGGTTGAAAATTCATTTTTTTGTTAAAAATTTAAATATTTTGTTAAAAATTCCATTTTTAGAATTAAAAACCAATTTTTCGAATAAAAATTTAACTGATGCTTCAAAATCTATCATTTTTTCCTAAAAATGCCACTATTCGATTGAAAATTTATATATTTTGTGGAAACTTCATGCTCTTTGGTAGAAAATTAATCTCTTTGGTTGAAAATTCATCTTTTTTGCTTAAAATTTATATCTTTTGTTGAAAACCTATCTATGTTGTTGAAAATTATTTTTTTTTTATTAAATATTAATTTTGTGTAATAAAGATTTAACTGTTTTATGTTCTACTCAAAATGTATCTGTTTTAGTTGAAAGGCCCACTATTTGGTTGAAAATTTGTCTTTTTTGTTAGAAGTATAAACTTCTTGTTTAAAAATTCATTACATTTAACTAAAAATTTAACCATTTTTATAAATTTGTTTCATTCAATTAAACAATTATTTTTTAACTGAATTCTTTTTTGTATTAAAAATTTATTTTTTCAGTTAAGAATTCATCTTTGCTTAACAAATTTATTCATTGTATGGAAATTCATTTATTCGATTGAGAATTTTTTTTTCTAACTGAAAATGTAACTGTCTATTTTTGTATGGAAGTTTACCTGTTTTACTTGCAAATTCAAGTATTTTAAAAAAATTTGCCTTTTTGTGAATGGATAATTATTTTTTTAACTTTCAGTTTCTCCTCTTTTTTTTAATTTTAGTTAAAAATTTTATTATTTGATTGAAAATTTGTCCTTTTTGACAGAAGTTTTTCTTGGCAGAAGCTCTTTTTGTCACAAGTCCTTCTTGACAGAAGTTCTTCATGGCAGAAGTTTTTCTTGGCAGAAGTTCTTCATGGCAGAAGTTCTTCATGGCAGATTTTCTTCTGGACAGATCTTATTAATTGTAAATTCCTCTTATTTTGTTTAAGTTGAAAATTCAGGTATTTTGGTAAAAATTTGTCTTTTCGGGTAGAAAATTCAGATTTTTGTTTGAAAATTCAACTGTTTGGTTGAATTTTTGTTTGTTTGTTAAAGATTCTCCGTTGTAGCTATTAATGATTCTTATTTGAAAATTTAATCTTATTTTGAAAAATCACCTTTACGTTTGACTCGTTTGTTGTAAATTTCTGTATTGTATAGTTTTTTATTAAAAATTAAATTATTTTTTGGTTAAAATATCAACTATCACACTTTTTGTTAAAAATTCGGCTTTTTTTTAAAGATTAATCTTTTTAGTTGAAAATTAAACTATTTTGTTAAAAATTTCCTTTTTTCAACAGAAATTAATTATTTTAATTTTAAATCAACATGATATAATTTCAGTTAAAAAATTATTATTTTTTTCACTTGAAAATTCATCTATTGGGTTAAAAATTTATGTATATTGTTGAAAGTTTTTTATTTTTCAAAGAAAGTTATTCTTCTTGATTACAAACTTCTTTGCTTCAAAATGGATCTATTTTGTTAAAAATTCTTTTTTTTATCCAAAATAATTTAAGAAAATTTTTTATTTATATTTTTTAGTCGAAATTGTTCGTGTTTTGTTGAAACTTCGTCATTTTCGGTAGACAATATTTTTTCTCACGTCAGATTTTCTAATTCTCAAATCGTCTTACGTAATTTGTGGATAACTATTTATAAAGTTCTGCATGGCTAGTGTCAATAAATTTTTAAAATAAATTTAGAAAATATTTTTTTGATAAACATTATTGGTCTGCTAGGTTAAATTTTTTTTTCAATTTTTTTTTATTTGATTATTAATTAATTACTGAACACTCCCGAACAAATATACAAAAAACTAGGTTTAAATAAACAATAATGTTATTTACTTTTTTTCAATTATTCAAGATTAAGCTTTTCTTCTAAAATTCATTGCAACAGTTAATAGGCTGTTTTTTGTCAATTTTATAAATAAAGTTAAAGATTAAGTAATTTTGAACTTGCGGGTACATCCAGAACGTCCTAAATATCAATTTTGTATTTTAATTTAAAATAAATTCTAAAAAAATTTTAAATTACAATTTAAAATTATTAAAATTAAAAATTTTAAATTTCATAAATAAAGTTAAAGATTAAGTAATTTTGAACTTGACGGAACACTCATAACATCCTGAATATCAATTTTTTATTTTAAATTAAAAAAAAATTTTTTACAACTATTTTTCAACAATTCTTTAGGGCACGGCAAAAAAGTCCGGTTATTTTAGACAGCTCACTAAATTCCAGAATAATTTATCAACTCTCGAAACGTTTCCGACTTACATCCGACTGCCGAATAATACAAAGTCATCGTAGCTGATGTGTGGATCTTGAAAATGTCAAGATTCATATCTTTCTCGGTTTCACTAACACGAGTAAAGGGAATCTTAGTTTTGCCAGTCATCACTTTATAAGAAAATTTCGAAAAAATTTACTTTCTCGCAGAGTGTTCTGGTAAACAAGAAAGTTTGACGATATAAGCCACTTTCACAAAGGAAACTTTTATAGACAATTTCGTAAATAGTTTGAGGGTTGGAATATTTACGTTTTCTGAAAAATGTCATTTTTTCCTTATACAAGAGAAGCTTGGGAATTTGTAACTAACCAACGAAGAACCATTTTCTAGGAAAAGCACTCATGAATTTATAGTACTCTCCTTTATGATATAGGATTAAGGGGAGTCTTAATATTGTCTTGTTAGAAAATTCGTTCTCTTGATCCATCCATTTTGAAAAAAATCAGTAATCCATTTGTGATCTGAGATAATATACTTGTGTTCTGAAGTAATCCACTTGTATTTAAAGTAATCCACTCGTGAACTGACTTAATCCACTTTGTGCCGGAGTAAAACACTTGTAATCTGGCCTAATACACTTGTGTTTAGGAGTAATCTTATTGTATTTGGAGTAATCCACTCGTGATCTGACCTAATACACTTCTGTTCTGGAGTAATACACTTGTAATCTAAAATAATCCACTTGTAATCTGACTTAACCCACTTGTGTTCTGAAGTAATCCACTTGTATTTGAAGAAATCCACTTGTCATCTGACTTAATCCACTTTGTGCCAGAGTAATGTAATTGTAATCTTGTAATCTTGTATCTTGTATAATCTTGTAATCTGAGATAATCCACTTGTGATCTGATCTCATCAACTTGTGTTCTGAAGTAATCCACTTGTATTTGGAGTAATCCACTCGTGATTTGACCTAATTTACTTTGTGCTGGAGTAAAACACTTGTAATCTGGCCTAATACACTTGTGTTTAGGAGGAATCTTTTTGTATTTGGAGTAATTCACTCGTGATCTGACCTAATACCCTTCTGTTCTGGAGTAATACACTTGTAATCTAAAATAATCCACTTGTAATCTGACCTAACCCACTTGTGTTCTAAAATAATCCACTTGTATTTGGAGTAATCCACTCTTGATCTGACCTAATCCACTTTGTGCCGGAGTAATACACTTGTAATCTGACCTAATCCACTTGTGTTCTGAAGTAATCCACTGGTATTTAAAGTAATCCACTCGTGATGTGACTTAATCCACTTTGTGCCGAAGTGAAACACTTGTAATCTGGCCTAATACACTTGTGTTTAGAAGTAATCTTATTGTATTTGGAGGAATCCACTCGTGATCTGACCTAATATACTTCTGTTCTGGAGTAATACACTTGTAATCTGAGATAATCTACTTGTAATCTGACCTAACCCACTTGTGTTCTGAATTAATTCACTTGTATTTGGAGTAATCAACTCGTGATCTGATTTAATCCACTTTGTGCCAGAGTAATACACTTGTTATCTGGCTTAATACACGTGTGTTTAGGAGTAATCCACTTGTTAATCGACTTATAAGCCGAAGTAATCCACTTGTACTTCGGAGTAAGTCAAGTAATTCGGAGTAATCCTGGTATGCCGGAGTAATCCACCTGTGATATGACCTAATCCACTTGTATTCCGAAGCAATCCAAGTATTTCGGAGTAATTCCAGTTTGTCGTAGTAATCCTCTTGTTAATCTGCTCATAAGACGAATTATTCCACTTGTACTCCAGATTATTTCAAGTAATTCGGAGCAATCCTAGTATTCCGGTGTAATCAACTTGTAATCTGATTTAATCCACTTGTATTTCGAATTAATTGAAGTGATACGGATTAATCCCGGAATTTCGGAGTAATTTACTTGTAATCCGCAGAAGTCTATTTGTACTCTGGAGTAGTTGAAGTAATTTGAAGTAATCCCAGTAATTCGGAGTAATCCACTTGTAATCTGATCTAATCTGCTTGTATTTTGAAGTAACCTAAATAATTCGGATTAACGCCAGTTTATTGGAGTAATCCACTTGTTATTCTACTTATAAACCGCAGTAATCCACTTTTACTCCAGTGTAATTCAAGTAATTCGAAGCAATTCTAGTATTCCGGAGTAATCTGCTTGTAATCTGAGATCTACTTGTATTTTGGAGTAATTTGAGTAATTCAGAGTAATCTCAGTATTTCGGAGTAATTCACTTGTAATCCGAGGAAGTCTGTTTGTACTTTGGAGTGGTTGCAGTGACCACGGTTCAATCCCAGTATTTCGGAGTAATCCACTTGTAATCTGATCTAATCCAATTTTATTTTAGAATAATCAAAGTAATTTGGAGTAATCCATATTTTCTGGAGTAATCCACTTGTTAATCCACTTGAAAGCCGAAGTAATCCATTTTCACTCGGAAATAATTAAAGTAATTCGGAGTCCAGTATTCCAAAGTAATTCACTTGTAATCCGAGGAAGTCTACTTGCACTACGCAGCACTTGAATTATTTCGGAGTAATCCCAGTATTTTGAAGTAATCCACTTGTAATGCGAAGTAATTAAGTTGTATTCTGGGGTAATTTATGTAATTTGGAGTAATCCTAGTATCCCGAATTAATACACTTGTAATCTTAAATAATCCAATTCTAAGCTGAAGTACTCCACTTTTAATTCAGCTCAATACACCTATTCTTCAGGGTATTTTACATGTAATCTAGTGAATTTGAAGTAATTTATGTAATCCAAGTAATTCACTTGTAACCTGTAGTACTCCTGGTAATGTGGAATTATTTACATAGGAAATCCAAATATTTTTCAACTATTTTGTTGAAATTGATTAAAATGTAATTTTCTAAAGTGAAAATTTAAATATTCTTTTCTTTAATTTTTTCAATTAAACAATTTTGTTAAATGGTATCCTTTTTGGTTGAAAAGTCACCTATTTTGTTGAAAATTCCTATTTTTAATTAAGTTTTAATTGGAAATTAATTTTTCGTTAATGAAATCAACAATTTTTGAGAAAAGCTATTGTTGTGCTTTGAGGTTAATTACTCTAGCTAAGAAATTCTCTCCCAGGTTGAAAATTCGCTTTTTTTGTTGAAAAGTAAAAAGTAATATTGTTAAAAAGTAATCCTTTTTAGTTCAAAATTAGCGTGAGTTATGTTTAAGCGGCGTAATAAACTATAGTTTTATGTAATCAAGAGTGATTGTATGCAATCCGGTGTAATATTTTGTAATCCAGAGTAATTTTGTATATAGAGGTAATCCAGGATAATGCAGCGTAATCCACCCCCGCTGGACCGTATTTTTATTAGTTGTTTTCCCTCGGAGAATCTATAACGAATATTTCTTTTAATTGTGATACTCTCAAATCCCGATATAAGACCGGTTTCAGGCATGGCTTACCTTGACCTTGATCCTAAATCGGGTGAATCCAGACGTAAACAGACAAGGCCGCATGAACCATTTCTGTTGTATTTGGACGCATGACGCAACCTGAAGCGCATCCGCTCTTTCGGCCCCGCGGGTCCTCTCATCACGAAACTGCGGAGACCATGATTATCATAAATCGAGGGTTCTTAAATTGGACGTTGAGTGTAAAAAATAAATATTTCAGAAAAATTTAAAGTCTTGGTGTACGCATATTCTTATAATTTTGAACATGTATAAACCTTAAAGACCGAGCCTCGTATTCAGAGTACGTAGTATTGCATATATATAGAGGAAATACTACAGAACTTATATATAGGGTGGATAGAAGGATGCTGTAGGTGATAAACGCGCAAAACGTGTTCCACCATAGTAAACACTTCCTTGCCTCTGTTTTCTTGGAAAAAAATTGCTTGATTTTTTTTATTAAACTTTATGTGTTTAATTAGTCTAGTGATATATGTGATACAAGTAGATAATTAAATTTACTTGTAAATGATTTTTAGAAATTTATAAAACACAAAAATAATAGAAAATTACGGTGCTTAAGAACTTGATTTTATTTTTAACGGTTTTATGTATAAGCGTTAACTAGCTGAATTCAGCAGGTGGTTTTTTGCAGTTTTCCTCTCCTCTGGCCAAACCTTTAGATAAATGCGCGTACTTTTAGTAAAGAATTTCCTACATTTTTCTTAACAAAAAATCATCAAGTCTTGACGAAAAATTAAACTGTGTCAATCTGAAGAAACACTTTTTTAAGGTAAAAAATAAGTAACAGAGACATAGAAATTTATAGCCCGATACAGGAGAATTCGAACTTTTCTCGTGTGGAACACTTTTAGGAAAAAAATTTATTTGCAGAGATAAATACTTGTTTTTTTTTTGGTTAAAAAATAATTTGGAAATTTGAACAGTATACTATTATATTTTTAGTTGAAAATTAATCTTTTTTGGTTGAAAGTCTATTATTTTGTTAAATTTTTTTTGTAGGTTTCAATAATTTTCTAATAAAGTAATTTTTTTTGTGAAAATTCAACTATTTGGTTGAAAATTGAACTTTTTAGCGGAAAATTCAACTATTTGGTTGAAAATTGAGCTCTTTTTTAAATTTATTTTTTTGTTTGAAAATTCATCATTTTAGTTGAAATCTTATCTCTTTGAGTAGAAATTTAATTTTTGTTTTTTGAAATTTTCTTTTATGTTAGAAAATTCAAATACTTGTTTAAGCGTTTATTTTTTTAGTGGTAAAATCAACTATTAGGTTGAATATTGAACTCCTTTGTTAAAAATTTATTTTTTTGGTCAGAAATACATTATCTTAGTCGAAAATTCATCTCTTTGAGCAAAAATTTAACTATTTTGTTCAAAATTAATTTTTTTTGTTAAAGATTCATTTGTTTAGTTGAGAATTGATTTATTTGAGTAAAAATGGAACCTTTCTTTTGCAATTTTCTTTTATGGGAGAAAATTCAACTATTCGGTTCAAAATTTATATTTTTTGTGAAAAATTCAACTATTTGGTGTAGAATTGAACTCTTGTTAAAAATTTATATTTTTGGTTGAAGATTCATCATTTTAGTTGAAAATTTATCTCTTTGAGTAAAAATTTAATTTTTGTTTTTTAAAATTTTTTTTATGTTAGAAAATTCAACTATTTAATTCTAAATTGTACTTTTTTGTTAAAAATTAATTTTCTTGGTTAAAGATCTATCATTTTAGTGGAAAATTTATCTCTTCGAGTGAAAATTTACCTTTTGTTTTTAAAATTTTTCTTTATGCTACAAAATTTAACTTTTCTACTTTAAAATTCATCATTTTAGTTGAAAATTTATCTTTTTGAATGAAAATTGAACTTCTGAATTCAAATTTTTTTTCAGGGTAGAAAATTCAACAATTTTTTTTTAATTAATCTTCTTAGTGAAAAATTCAAATATTTGGTTGAAAATTTATCTTCTAACTGAAAAATTTAACTATTTGGTTGAAAATTTGTTTTTTTTTTGTGTTAAAAATTCGTCTTTTTTGGTAGAGAATTAATTCCTTTCATTGTAAATTTAACTACTTAGTTCAGAATTTAATTTTTTGGTTGAAGATTAATTATATTATTTAAAAATTTATCCCTTTGAGTGAAAATTTAAAAGTTTTGTTAAAAATTTGCTTTTATAGTAGCAAATTAAACTGTTTAGTTGAAAATTAAACTCTTTTGTTGAAAATTTCTTTTTTTTTGGTAGAAGATTCATCATTTTAGTTAAAAATTAATTCTTTGAATAAAAATTTAACTGTTATGTTAAAAATATACTTTTATGGTAAAAAATTAAATTGTTTGGTTAAAAATTAATCCCTCGGGTGAAAAATTGAACTTTTTGTTTTGAAAATTCATTTTATTTTGGTTTAACATTAATTTTTTTACTGAAAATTTAACTGTATTATTTTTCTTTGAAAATTCAACTATTTTATTAAAAATTTATATTTTTTAATAGAAAATTTAACTATTTGGTTCATACTTTATTTTGTTAGTGGAAAGTTGAACTATTTTATTGAGAGTTTATCTTTTTTAGTTGAAAATTCATCATTTTTGTCAAAAATGTTTCTCTTTGTGTAAAAAATTAATTTTCGTTTTTGAAATTTTCTTATGTGATAAAAATTTCAAAATTTAAAATTTAATTTAAAAAAAATTTAAAACTTTATCTTTTCGTGAAAAATTCAAATACTTCGTTAAAATTGAAATCCTTTTGTTAAAAATTTATTTTTTTCAGTTGAAGGTTCATCATTTTAGTTAAAAATTTATCTCCGAAGAAAAATTTTACTTTTGTTTTCAAAATTCCTTTTTATGGTGTAAAATTGAACTATATTGTTGAAAATTAATTTTTTTGGTTGCGGATTTATGTGTTTTGTTAAAAATTCTTTTTTCGCTTGAGTTAAGAATCTTGGTTGAAAATTTAACTTTTATGTTGAAAATTCATCTTACTATGTTGAATTAAACTATTTGGTTGTAAATTAATTTTTTTCGGTGAAATTTAACATTTTAAATTTGAATGTTCAATTATTTTATAAAAATTTTTTTTTTATGTTCAACAAATTCATCTCTTTGAGTAAAAATGTCTTCTTTTTTGGTAAAAAATGCAACTTTCAGGTTGAAGATTCTTATATTTTGTTGATATTTCATTTTTTTTGGTAGAAAATTAATCCTTTGGATTGAGATTTATATTTTTCTTAAAAAATTCAACTGTATAGTTAAAAATTAAAGTATTTATTGGAAATTTTAACTATTTGGTAGAAAATTAACTTTTTTGTTAAAATTAATATTTTTCTTGAAAATAAATACTTTTTGCTTGAAAATTCCACAATTTCGTGGAAAATTCGAATTTTTTGCTGGAAATTCGTCTTTTTTGTTAGAAAATTATTCTTCTTAGTGGAAAATTCATCTTTATATTTAATAGTTCAATTGTTTTTAAAAAATAATCTTATTTGTTTCAAAAGGTATTTTTTTGGTTAATTATTTCATATTTCTGTTGAAGAGATAACTATTTTATTAAAATTTTTTTTGTTGGTCGAAAATTCAATTTTTGGTCGAAAATTTATATATTTTGTTAAAAAACAGAATGGTATCTTGGGGTATAATTAATTCAGGGTGTAATATTAAACCTGAATCGCTCTCACGAATACTGTGGCAAAGACATATTCTCCTGTGCAGTTACCCCTCGAGGGCAATATATTTTCTCTGTGTGCTTAAAGACGTACTTTTACTACAATACCTTTTGTAAATCAAATTTCGTGTTTCGAACACGAAATCCACTCTGAGATGATATCGCGTGTCTGATAGCATAATTTTAAATTGCCCTTATTTTTTATTCATATATATATATTTTTTTTTTTTCTTATTTATTTTTTCTTTTCTTATTTTATGTCTTTAGTTATTATAATCACCTTCATCAATAAGAGAAGAAAACAAAAATAAAAAAAAAGAATTCGCAAAAATTGTTTACCAAGTTGTCCAAAAAACTTAATTTTGAAAATTCCCTTATTTTTTCCAGTGTTTTCTTTGATCAATAATATTCAAATACCAGAATTTTAATCTTGTCCCATTTTTTATAAGAAAGTTTTATAAACAGTATAAAATTTTCTTAATTAAAATGAACTGTGATTATTTAAATAAAAAAAGATAAGTTTTCCACGATGAAAAATAAATTTTAAATCCAAGATGACGAATCTTCAACAAAACAGTTGAACTTTTGATCAAGAAAAATGAAAGATGAATTTTTAGCAAAATAATTAAATTTTCAACAAAATAGTCGGATTGTCGACATGCAAATTATGCAAATTTAAAAAAAAGTGATATTCGAGATATGTGATTAGAATGTGTTCGTTGAAGCCGAAGGAGCTTTAACGAAAGAGAATTCACAATCACTAAATTACAGTTGTCGATGCTTTTACGTATAAATTATGCAGACTCAAAACAAATATAATCGTTAATATTTAAACCAAAATAGGTTAAATTTTTATAAAAAAGGATGTAAATTTACGACCATAAAAAGATAAATTTTTAACAAAATATTTGTATTTTTTGTTTACAAAAAAATCAAACTTAAATTAAAGCCACATGAATTTTCAACAAGTTGATATTGCAACAAAAACGAATTACGAATTTTCAACAAAATCTTTATCTTTTAAACGAAAAATTTGAATTTACTACAAAATAATTTAATTTGCAACAAACTTGTTAAATTTTTACTCAAACAATTAAATTTTTAACGCGAAAACACGAATTTTTAATGAAAAAATTAATTTTCAATCAAATAGCTGCATTTTTAGCTAAAAAGAGGAAATTTTAACCAAGAAAACGAATTTTCAAGAAATTATTTTTATTTTGTTGTAAATTATCCTTAAAAATTTGTCCTTTTTGTGGAAACTTAATTTTCTTGGTTGATTATCGTTTTTTTTTTTGAAAATTCAACTAGTTGGTTAAAAGTCAAATTACTTTGAACTTAAAATTTAACTATTCCATTGTTGATTAGAAATTAATTTTTGTGTTAAAAATTCAATTTTTTTGTTGAAAATTCATATATTTGGTTAAAAATTAATGTATTTTCTTCAAAATTTGTCTACTTTGGTAGAAAATTAATTTTCTTTGCTGAAAAATCATTTTTTTGTGGTTCAAAATTCAACTTTCTGATTAAAAGTCTAACTACTTTTTTTTTTAATTTAATTTTTGATTCAAAATGTATAATTTCAGTTAAAAATTCATTTCCTTTGTGTAAAATAAAATAATTTTGTCAAAAAGTATACTTTTTGATTGAAAAGTTAATTTTTTGTGATTAAAAATTTAAAAAAATTTTTGTTGAAATAACTATTAAATTTGTTGTGAAAAATTCAACTCTTTTGTGAGAAAATTTAGTTTTTTTTTTTAATTGAAAATTTATCTATTAACTGGAAAATTAACTACGCCAGCTAAAGATTTAATTGATTGGTTAAAAGTCCATCACTTGGGTTAAAAATTTGACGATTTCTTGTAAGTTCGTTCTTTTCGGTTAAAAATTCATTTTTTAACTAAAAATTTAACTATTGGTTAAAAAAAGACGAAAAGACAAAAATTGTGCCCCAAAAGGATCTACAAATTTTGCATGAATCACTTTTTGATAGGACGCGTTTTTTTTTTGTTTTATTCGTAAAAAACTACAATACAAAAATTAATGTTCAGGAAAAACGACACAAGCTACGAAAAAAATTGATTGACAAAAATTCTTTTCCTGAAAAAGAGCTACAAATTTGTACTTAATTCATTTTTTGATAGGATGCGTAATTTTCACCAAAATCGAGTGCGAAGGATGGGATACGTGATAGGAATGTTTTAGTTAAAGCTGAAGAAGCTTTAACAGAAGAGAATTCACAATCACCAAATTACAGTTGTCGATGCTTTGACTTTTAATTTTAAAATACCTGTGCACAAATGTCA
>JAUELO010444196.1:0-13893 GCA_032357855.1 Amphibolips quercusostensackenii | reverse complement strand
AAGCAATTTTTAATTCCAACAGAAAAACTCTCTCCTAAAAGATTGAGTAGCTTAATTGGGAGGAAATAAGTTTGTTTGAAAAAAGTTAACCAGTTTCGTGATAATTTGGGAGACAATTGGTTTTATTGAAACAGGCTCAGCTGCGGATTTTCAAGTGGTGCGATTCTTTGTTTAAACAAAGAATAAAAACTTGCGACCGAGATACTGAGTGGCCTAATTGGAAGCAAATGAGATCGATTAGAAAAAATGGACCAATTCCAAGTGAATCATCAGAGAGTTTTAAGGTTCAAATGTCATGGGTTCTATTGGAACAGGCTCGGTTGCGAATCACGATAAAGACAATTTTTTGTTGAAAACAAAAAATAATTAAAACTTACCACCCGGATATCGAGTTAATTATTTGGGTGAAAATTGCTTTTATTGAAACAGGCTCAGCTGCGGATCTTTGAGAAAGTGCAATTCTTTGTTTGAACAAAAAATAAAAACTTTATACTGGGATACTAAGTGGCCTAATTAGGTAAAAATGAGTTCGAAAAAAAAGTTAACCAGTGCCAACTGAATAACTGATAAATTTAAATGTGAAAATTTTGTAACTTTTATTGGAACAGGCTCGGTTGCAGGATCACGATAAAAAAAAGAAATTTTTAGTTCTAACGAAAAAAACTCTTTCCTAAATATTTAGTAGCTTAATTGGAAAGAAATGAATTTGTTTGGAAAAGTTTACCAGCTCCGAGTAAATCATTAAAGAATTTAAAGGTACAAATTTTATGGAATGAATTAAAACAGGCCTGATATTTAGTTGATAATTTGGGAGAAAATTGGTTTCATTGGAACAGGCTCAGCTGTGGATCTTTAAATAGTGCAGTTCTGTGTTCAAACAAAAAATTAGAACTCACTTCTAAGATACTGAGTGGCCTAATTAGGAGAAAATATATTTAGTAAGAAAAAATTAACTAATTCCAAGTAAATCATTAAAGATTTTCAAGGTTCAAATTTCATGAATTTTATTGGAACAGGCTCGGTCGCGGATCACAATAAAGAAAGCAGTTTAAAAAAAAAAACTAATAAAAACTTACTACCCAGGTATTAAGTTCATTATTTGGGACAGAATTAGTTTTTTTGGAACAGGCTGGGCTGCGGATCTTAAAAAAAGTGCTTTTCTTTGTTTAAAAAAAAATACAAACCTAATACCGGGATACCGAGTGGCCTCATTTAAAACAAATGAGTTTGCTAAAAAAAAGTTAACCAATGTCGAGTGAATCATTGATAAATTTAAATGTGAAAATTTCATCACATTTATTGGAACAGGCTCGGTTGCAGGATCTCGATAAAAAAGCAATTTTTTGTTCCAAAAAAAAACTTTCTCCCAAAATATTTAGTAGCTTAATTGAGCGGAAATGAGTTTGGTTAGAAAAATTTAACCAGTACCGAGTGAATCATTAGAGAATTCAAAGGTACACATTTTATGGGTAAAATTAAAACAGGCTTCGTTGCAGATTACGAAATAAGT
This sequence comes from Amphibolips quercusostensackenii, assembly GCA_032357855.1. Taxonomy (NCBI): domain Eukaryota; kingdom Metazoa; phylum Arthropoda; class Insecta; order Hymenoptera; family Cynipidae; genus Amphibolips; species Amphibolips quercusostensackenii. The sequence continues at coordinate 12,383 of JAUELO010444196.1, read as the reverse complement.
GCAGTTTTTAGTTTAAAAAAAAAATAAAAACATACTTACCTGATATTGTGTTAGTTATTTGGGAGAAAATTGGTTTCATTGGAACAGGATCAGCTGCGGGTCTTGAAAATAGTGCAATTCTTTGTTTAAACAAAAAAATAAAAACTTACTGCCAAAATACTGAGTGGCTATATTGAAAGAAAATGAGATAGATTAGAAAAAAATAACCAATGCCATGTAAATTATCAAATAATTTGAAAGTTCAAATTTCATAAGTTTTATTGAAACAGGCTCGGTTGCGAATCACGATAAAGAGGGCAATTTTTTGTTAAGAAAAAAATAATTATATTACTACCTAGACATTGAGGATATTATTTAGGAGCAAATTGGTTTTATTGGAACAGGCTTAGCTGCGGATTTTTATATAGTGCAATTCTTTGTTTGAACAAAAAATAAAAATTTACTACCGAGATACTGAGTGGCCTAATTAGGAAAAAATGAGTTTGATTAGAAGAAATTGCCCAATCCCAAGTGAATCATTGGAGAGATTTAAAGTTCAAATTTCATGGGTCTTATTGGAACAGGCTGGGTTGCGGATCGCGATAAAGAAGAAAATTTTTAGTTAAGAAAAATAAAAACTTGTTCCCAGATATTGAGGTAATAATTAAGGAGGAAATTGTTTTTGTTGAAACAGGCTCGGTTGTGGATCACAATAAAAAAAATTCTAGTTTGAGCAAAAAAAACCTTCTTCCAAAATATTTAGTAGCCTAACTGGGAGGAAGTAAGCTTGTTTATAAAAATTTAACCAGTTCTGAGTATATCATTAAAGAATTTTAAGGTACACATTTTATGGGTTGAATTAAAACAGGCTCTGTTACGCATTACAAAATAAGCGCAATTTTTAGTTTAAACGAAAAGTAAACACTTACTTTCTAGATATAGAGTTGCCTAATTGTCAGAAATTGAGTTTGATCAAAAAAAGTTAACCAGTTTTGAGTAAATTATCAAAAAATTAAAAGATGAAAATTGTATGGGTCTTATTGGGATAGGCTTGGTTGCGGATCACGGCAAAAATTGCAATTTTACAGGCTGAACAAGGAATGAAAACTTCCTTTGCAGATATTAAGTTGCCTAATTGGGAGAAATCGAGTTTGATCAAAAAAAGTAAACCGACTTCAAATAAATTATTGAAAAATTTAAAGGTACAAATTTTATGAGTTTCATTGGAATAGGCTCGGTTGCGGATCACGACAAAAAGTGGCATTTTTCATTTGAATACAAAATGAAAAAACACTTCCTAGATATAGAGTTTTCTAAATGGAACAAAATGAGTTTAATTAGAAAGAGTTAAACAATTTGAAGTGAATGTTTAAAGAATTTTATAGGTCTTAATAGAATAGGCTCGGTTGCAGATCACGACAAAAAGCGCAATTTTTTGTCTATATAAAAAATAAAAAATCACTTTCCAGATATTATGTTTTTTTTTAATACAAAATGAGTTTGTTAAAAAAAAGTTAACCAATTTCCAGTGCATTATTGAAAGATTTAAAGATACAAATTTAATGGGTTTTACTGGAAAAGGCTTGGTTGCGTATCACAATAAAATGTAAAATTTAAAATTCAACTAAAAAATGAAAACTTGCTTCCCATATATTGAGTTGCTTAATTGGAGGAAAGTGAGTTTGGCCAAAAAAAGGTAACCAATTTTGAGTGAATTATTGAAAAATTTAAAGGTACAAGCTTCATGGGTCTTATTGAAACAAGCTTGGTTGCGGATCACGACAAAAATTACAATTTTCAGTTTAAACAAAAATAAAAACTTCTTTTGCAGATATACTGAGTTGCCTATTTGGGAGAAATTGAGTTTGATCAAAAAAAGTTAACCAACTTCGAGTGAATTTTTGAAAAATTTAAAGGTACAAATTTCATGGTTTTTATTGGAACAAGCTTAATTGCGGATCTCGACAAAAATTGCAATTTTTAGTTCAAACAAAAAATAAAAACGTACTTTCAAGAAATAGAGTTGCCTGAATAGCAGAAATTAAGTTTGATCAAAAACAGTTAACCAATTTCGAGTGAATTATTGAAAAATTTGAAGGTACAAGTTTCATGAATTTTTTTGGAATAGGCTTGGTTGCGGATCACGACAAAAAGTGCAATTTTTCATTTGAGTACAAAATAAAAAATCACTTCCCAGATATAGAGTTTTCTGATTGGTACAAAATGAGTTTTACCAAAAAAAGTTAACCAATTTCGAGTGAATAGTTGAAAAATTCAAAGTAACAAACCTAATGGGTTTTATCAAAAGAAGTTTGGTTGCGAACCACGACAAAAATTCCAATTTTTAGTTTAAACAAAAAAAAACTTTCTTTGCAGATATTTAGTTGCCTATCTAGGAGAAAGTGAGTTTGACCAAAAAAATTTAACCGATTTTGAGTGGACTATTGAAAAATTTAAAGGTACAAATTTCATGAGTTTTCTTACAACGAGCTTGGTTGCGGATCACGACAAAAATTGTTATTTTTATTTAAAAGAAAAATAAAAACTTTCTTCACAGATATTAAGTTTCCTAATTGAGAGGAATTGAGTTTGATCAAAGAAAGTTAACCAACTTCGAGTGAATTATTGAAAAATTTAAAGGTAAAAATGTCATGGTTTTTATTGGAACAAGCTTGGTTGCGAATCACGACAAAAATTGCAATTTTTAGTTGGAACAAAAAATAAAAACGTACTTCCTAGATATAGAGTTGCCTTATTGGCAGAAATTCATTTTGATCAAAAACAGTTAACTAATTTTGAGTGAGTTATTAAAAAATTTAAAGGTACAAATTTCATGAGTTTTATTGGAATAGGCTCGGTTGCAGATCACGACAAAAAGTTCAATTTTTCATTCGAATACAAAATAAAAAATCACTTATTAGATATAGAGTTTTCAAATTGGAACAAAATGAGTTTGATTAAAAAGGGTTAACCAATTTCGAGTGAATTATTGAAGAATTTGAATGTAAAAATTTAACGGGCTTTATTGAAACAGGCTCTGTTGCGGATCACGATGAAAGGTATAATTTTTAGTTCAAACAAAAAATAAAAATTTAATGCCTAGATATTGAGTTGCCTAACTGGGTAAGAATGAGTATGATTAAAAAAAGTTAACCAATTTCATCCGAGAAGGTTCGGATGCAGATCACTATAAAAAGTGCAATTTTTAGTTTAAACAAAAAATAATAAGCTAAAGCCTATATTATTAAGTTACCTAATTAAAAAGGAAATGAGTTAAGTTGAAAAAATAAAAAAAAGTTAACCAATTTTGAGTAAATCATTGCAGAAATCAAACGCACGATTTTCATGGATTTTAACGAAACAGGCTCGGTTGCGGATCACGATAAAAAATTAAACTTTTAGTTTATGCAACAAAAATTAACTTTTAAATTATAAAATTGCCTAGTTGGTAGAAAATGAGTTTGATCAGAAAAAGTTAACCAATTTCGAGTAAATCATTGAAGAATTTATAGGTACAAATTTCACATGTTTTACTAGTAGAGGTTCGGTAGCGGATCACGAAAGAAGTGCGATTTTTAGTTTAAAAAAAAACTTTTGACCAAAATACTAAGTTGCCTAATTGTGAGATGAATTTGATTAGAAAAAGTTAAGCAATTCCGAGTAAATCATTGAGGAATATAAAGGTACAAATTTCATGAGTTTTATTGAAACAGGCTTAGTTGCGGACCACGATTAAGAGTGCAATTTTTACAATTTTCGTAATTTTTATTATATTTTCTTGAACATTTCGATCATTTCTCTTTAAAAACGGGTTAATTTAAAAAAAAATTTGTCATTTCTTTTTTTGGAAAACAAAAAAATTAGGGGAGGGGGAATCGATTACCAAAAATCAAAAGGCAAATATTTGTAACACTCTAATTTAAAATGTTCAGAACTTTTTAAAATCATTTGAAATACTTAGAAATATTGAAAATCTTTACAAATTTGGCAATCCCTTCAAATCGCTTAATTCTTGTGAATGAGTTCTTTAAAAATTTATTAAAATATTATGAAATACCTTTCAAATTTTTTGAAATCTTTTCAAATACCCTGATATTTCTAATTTCAAGAAATATTAAAAATATTCAAAAATATTTTGATAGAGTAAAAATATCTGCATATATTCAAAATCCTTTTGAAACCCCTTTAAATTTCGTGAAATTACAAAATTCCTTAGTGTTTTTCATACTGCCAGAAAATATTTAAATTGATTCGAAATTTCTTGAAACCTACTGGAATTCTTCAGAATCTTTTAAAATATCCTGGAATCTTTAAAAAAGTTTAAGAGGCTTCGAAATTTTTAAAGTATTTGGAATTACCTTGGAATTTTTGAAAATACCCTGAAGCTTTTGCAATTTTTTGAAATCTTTTGAAGTCCCTCACATTTTTGAAATCTCATGAACATTACCTGGAATTTTTTCATCTACCCTGAAATTTTTCCAGTCTTTAAAAATTTTTTTCAAACATATAGCGATTCCTTAAATATTTTTAAATATCCTGATACCTTTCAAATTCTTTCAAAAGTTTTTTCATTAATTTTAAAAATCTTTTGAAATTTAATTTTTCTTGAAATTCTCGGAACATTTTTTGTTCTTTCGAAACATCCTTAGAATCCTTTATGATACCTTAAAATATTTCAAATACTTTAAGATATTTTGGAACCCATTAAAAATTTCCTGAAATATTTTTTAATGTCCAAATATCTTTAACATTTCTTTAAGATTTTTTAAATCTTTGGAAATTCCTTGAAATTTTTCTAAGTATCCGAAGGTTTTAAATTTTTTTCAAAATTTTCAAATCGTTGGAAATTTCTTTGAAAATGGAAAATCTGAGGATATTCCCTAAAATTCCTATTAATTGTTAATTCTTCGAAAAATCCTTGGAATCCTTTAGAATTTTCTCAAATATTTTGAATCCTTTTACATTTTTTTAAGCCTACTGAAATTCCTTGAAATTCTTTAAATATCTTGAAATCTTTATAATTCTTTAAAGTGCTTAAAAATATTTTAACTCTTGGGAATTACCTTGGAATCTTTTAGAATTGCCTGAAATAATTACAACATCTCCTAATCTTTTGAAATACCTGACATTTTTTAAAGCTTTTCAAAATTGCTTCAAATTTGTTAAACTGTCCCAAAATCTTTCAAATTTATTGAAATTTCTTGAAGCCCATGGAAACTCCTTGGAATATCTTAAAGTATTCTAATATCTTCACAATTTAAAAAATTTCTAATTCTTGAAAAATTTCGTAAATCTTTCGAAATTCTGAAATCTTTGGTAATTCCTTTGAACATTAAAGTCTGCGGATATTTCCTGAAACTCCTAAAAAATTATTCAATCTTTCATAGCATTCTTGGAATCCTTTAAGATACTTCAAAATATTTTAAATACATTGAAATCTTTCAAAATCCCTCGCGAAATTTGGTACATTTTTCATCGATTATATGTTAATACAAGTGATATCAATTATGAGGGTGGATAATTTTCCACTTCATCAATCAATGTTAATAAATTAATAAACAAAAGTAAATTAAATCATGAAACTATTTAATTTAATTAATTGCGTATTTATCTTTTTTGTATGATAATGCAATTATTTGGTGAAAAATTAATTTTTTCAACGGAAAATTAATTTTTTTAACGGCAAATTCAACTATAAAACTATTGGGTAAAAATAAATCTCTGAAGTAAAAAAATTTAACAATTTGGGTGAAAATTAATTGCTTTTAATTTTTTTTATTTGTAATTTTTTATTCAGAAATTAATTTTGTCAACTATCAAAATAACTATTTAATTATTGTTAAAAATTGATTGTCTGTAGTTGAAAATTGGAAACTTTGATTTAAAATAATACATTTTGTTATTAAATATTTTTTATTAGTAGAGAATTAATATTCTGGATGAACTATTCAACTGTGGTTTAAAAATAAGCTGCTTTGTTAAAATTTAATTTTATTACTTGAAACTCATCGATTGAAAATTTAACTTTTCAGTAGAAAATCATTATATATTTTTTTTTAATTAATTTTTTCATCTGAAAATTTCACTATTCCATTTTTCGCTCTTAATTGATGGTTTCAAATTTAAAACTAAATTATTCGTTTTAAAAATTTTCTTTTTGGTCAAAAATTCAACCATTTGTTGAAAAAGAAATCTGTTTTTGTTGGAAATTAATTTTTTCTTAATTTAATTATTTTGCTGAAAATTTATATATTTATTTCAAATTTAATTATTTTGTTACAAAGTTGACTTTTTTTTGACAATTTAATTGTTTTGTTAATAATTTAAGTATCTGCTCGAACAACGTATTCCTGGATAGAAAAGTCGCAATTTTTACTGTAAAATGCAATAATTTAGTTAAAAATGCAACTTTTTAAATAAATGTTTATGTTTTTTTGTTCAAAAATTAGACTATTTAGTCGAAAATTTGTCTCCTGATACTAAAAATTAAAACATTCAATTCAATAATTTTCTATTTGGTTAATAATCTATTTGTCAAACTGAAAATGTAACTATTCTTTTATTAGTTGAAAATTCATTCTTTTTAGTTAAAAATTTGATTATAAAATTTTTCGTTGAGAATTAATTTTTCCTGCATAAAAATTCGACTGTTGCTTGAAATTTAAACAACTTCATTGCAAATTTATTTTATTAGTTAAAACTTTTTGGTTAAAACTTTTTACTATTATGGTGAAAATTCTTTTTTTTTTTTAGTTAAAAATAATTTTTTTCAACTGCAAATTTGACTGTTTGATTCTTGGTTAAAATAGAACTTTCTGATTCAAAATGTAACTGTTTTTTTGAAAATTAAACTTGTTTATTACAAATTTAATTACTTTGTTGAAAAAAAAAATTTCGCTTTAAAGATAATTTTGTTGTTGTTAAAAATTTTTTTATTTGGTAAAAAAATTTTTTTGTATGAAAAGTTTTACGATTTTGTTTAATATTTTACTATTTTCTTGATAATTAATTTTCATAAATAAAAATTTTACTTTTTTTTTGTTAAAAATTTATAGTTTTTATCAAAAAATTTCACTGGTGAATTATTAATTAAAAATTAATTTTTTTGCATAAAAATTCGACTAATTCTTTAGTTAAAAATTTAAGTATTTTGGTGAAAAATATTTTATTTAAGTTGAAAATAATTTTTTTCAACTGCAAATTTAACTCTTTCATTTTTGTTTGAAATCTTACTTTTTGTTTGAAAATGCAACTGTTTGTTTAAAAATTAATCTATTTTTATTAAAAACATAATAATTTCATTAAATATTTAACTATTTCGTTAACAATTCAATGCTTTGTTCAAAATTTACCAATTTTTCTGAAAATTCGTTGTTTTCTTTCAAATTCGTATTTTTTGCTTCGAAATGAAACTTTGGATCGAAAATGCAAGTGTTTTTAAAAAAACAAATCTTTTTTATTGAGAACTTAATTACTTTATTCAAAATTCAAATATTTGGTTGAAATTGCAATCATTTTGTTTAAAACTTAACAGTTTTGTTAAACATTTGTCTTTTTAGCTAGAAAATTTGTATTTTTTGCTGAAAAATACAAATATTTAAATGAAAATGCAACTTTTTTAGTTAAAGTTAATTCTTTTTTGTTTTAAAATTTGTTTATAATTTTCCCCTCAAAAGTCAAAGTTAGACTATTTGGTTTTAAATAAATCACTTTGGTTGAAAGGTAACTTTGTTGTTGCTAAAAATTTAATTTTTTGGTTGAAAATTATTTGTTGTAGGTCGATAATTTAACTATGTTGTTGAAAATTCAATTATTTTGTAACAAAATAATATTTTTCGTTCAAAAATAAAACTGCCTAATAAAGAATTCATATTTTTTTGTTAAAAGTTAATCTTTTATGGTAAAAAGTTCTAAGTTAATAATCCGCCTTCCTAGATTGAAACTTTAACCATTTAGTTAAAAATTCATTTCTTTTGCTTAAAAGTATCATTATTTGTTTGTAAATGCAACAGTTTTCTCTGGAATCAATTTTTTTTTCGGAAATTTAACTGTGGCTTACAAATGATCTTTTTCAGATAAAACTTTTATTATTTATCCTTCTATGTAAATGAAAAATCACCCTGTTCTGATTGACCATGCCATGACAAACTTCTCATCTGCGAGCGCTAACCCACGTACCTTCACTGTCCCGTGATCCACATTTCCTTTGTCTAAGAAAGACATTCAAAAGTATCTTGGAATGTGAAGTCTGTTTTATTTTCAGGCTTTTATAAAATGAAATCAAAGAACAAAATTTTGACACAAAATAGATTTTGTATTTATAGGGTCACCTCAAGGGATTTAAGCAAAATATGAAAATTTTGAGAAAACCAAATTTCGAAATTTTTTTAATAATCATTCTTGCGAAAAAATGATCCATCAATCTCTATTTTCCGCTGCGGATAGGCTACTGAACCGTTATGGAACGAGAAGTAGTAAATCCATCTTCCGGAGTAAAGTAGATGATAAGGGATGGGTTTTCCCATAAGCACGATATAAAAGAGTCAGGTTGAATTCTCCTGGGAAAATAAAAATTTCTACCAGCTTGCATGATCGAAAAATAACCTTGAGTAACAGGAATAAACTTTTTTTTGACATCTTATCAAAATTGGACCATAGAGATGAAAAACAAGTACATATTATTTTAAAAAAGTGGAAAATTTATTTTTAAACATTAAATATTAGATTTTCGAGTTTCAAATGCTTCTAAAATAGTAAAAATAGGGTGTTTTTTTACAGAAATAGGAAAGCAATAAAAGAACAAGTTCTTTCAAATAAAATTAATTTTTATACCATTTTGAAAAAATTAAAAAAAAAAAATAATTATCAGCCAAACAGTTGCATTTAAACTCAAATAGTTGTAATATCAAGCGAAAGGACGATTTTTTAAGATAGAAAAAATTTTAATTTTTAAACAAAAAAGACAAATCTTTTTAGGAAGGTTTAATTGATAAAAAAAGTTTATTTTCAACAACAAAAGATATATTTTAACTGAGAAAGACTACTTTTCTCCTATAGAAGAGGAATTTGAAATTTAAAAAAACGATTCTTCAATAGATAAAAAAAAATATATTTTTGAAAACAAAGTTGAATCATCAATCTACAAAGATTTTCAATAAATAGTCAAATTTTTGAACAATAAATTTCAATCAGCCAAAAATAGCTAAAGGTTCAACCAACTAGTTGAATTTTTAAGCCAAAAAGACGAATTTTTCAAAAAAAGTTAAATATTTCACTAAAAAAGATTTCTAATCCAGGAAAAAAAATTTAGTTAAATTGACAAATTTTTATTTGAAAAAAAAATACATTTATGATCAAAAATAAGATATTAAAAATTTTAGGTAATTACTTTTCAACAAAAAATAAGAAATTTAGAAAAAAAAAGTTTAATTTCTTACGCAAAAAGTAAAATTTTTAACAAATTGCATTAATTTTTCACCAAATACTTGAATTTTCAAATGATAAAGAATAAATTTTCAACCAAAAATAAAACAGTTTAATTTTCATAAAAAAAAGTTTATTTTAATAAATAAATCGAATTTTCAAGAGAAAAAGTTTCATATACAAACAGTTAACCGTTTTTAAAAATAAATTTTAAAGAAATTTGTTCAACTTTTACACAAATTCAAAGATTTTTCTACCATAAAAAATGAATTTTTAGCAAAAAATTTAAATTTTGAATTAAATGATAAATTTTTCACTAGGAATATTAGTGTTCTGCAAAAAAAGACGAATTAACAACAAAAATGTTAAAATTTGAAGCTAAAAAGGCGAATTATTATCTACAAAACAGCTGACTTGGGCACTCAAAAATATGATTTTTTTTTTTGAAAAAAGTTTATTTTCTACCAAATAGTTGAATTAAAAAAAAATTAATTAGGCAGTTAAATTTTCTATGACAATAAATAAAGTCTTAACCAAAAATCTGAATTAAAGAACAGAAAAGGCAATTTTCAAAAAAATAGCTTAATTTTTGAATAAATTGTTTAATTGCAAGCTACAAGGACGAAGTGTGTACAAAAATGTTGATTTTTCATCGAAAATGAAAGAACACAAATTTTTGACAGAAAAGTTAAATCCTTAACCAAAAAGAGATTAATTTTTAAGAAACCGTTGCATTTTCAATTAAGAAGGATGAGTTTTTGAATAATAAAATCAATTTCCTAGCAAAAAAAAATGAATTTTAGGAAAATAGATCAATTTTCAACAAAATTGTTGAATTTTTAACTTACAGAAATCACTTTTAAATTAAAAACATAAATGTTCAACCAAAAATGGAAGAGCTACATTTTCAGTAAAAAAATTAATTATTAAAAAATATCAGAAAAAAAACTTTTAACAAAAAAAAGGATTTCCTTACTGAGTTCGATTAATTTAGTTCGCATTAATTTCTTGATAAAATTATTGAATTTTCAATAAGAAAAGATAAATTTTTAAACAAAAATATTAATTTTTAACCAAAAATGGAATAGTTACATTTCGGGTATGAAAAATAAATCATTAAACAAAAAACGTGTTTTCAACATAATAATTTAGTTTAAAGCTAAAGACATGAATCTTGACCAAAAATAATAATCGTATGGTAAATTGCACAAAAATTGCTCTTAGCCCCGCTGGGATTCGAACCCACGTCTTCCAGGTTCCCGGTCTGGTACTCTTAACCACTAAGCAGCGAAGAGACGATATTCATTTCTTTACAATCCCTGCAAGTTGAATTCTGACGTGATTCCTTTTACTCGTAAGATTATTTATTCAAGCATTTAAATGTTTTTTTATATTTTTGATCTTATGATTTTGATAAGATAAAAATTTAATAAATAATTTGATGTCAATTGTGTTTTGTTCACTAGTCTGAAACCAATATTTTTTTGAACATTGATTTTTTATATTTAGATTGTGAAAAAATTGTTTTGATATAATAATAAAATAAATATAATAATACAAAAATTTGAATGTTTCAAAAATTAATCTTACGAGTATGAGAAATTACGTCGGACTCTAACTGGTAGGGATTGTGAAAAAATTAATGTGTTTCTCCGTAGCTTAGATAGTAAGAGCACCAGACCAGCAATCTGGAAGACCTGAGTTCGAATCCCGGCGAAGCTAAGATTAATTTTCAAAATTTATAAATAAAAATCGATAATAAAAAAAGAATAATTTAAGACCAGTAGCAAAAAAAAATTAACATGAAATTATTTGATACGATTTATCTGGAAAAAACCAAAACAAAAAAAAAATTGAAAATAAATATTTGGTGGAGATCGAAAAAGCAAAAAATAAAATTTATAATGACGAATACTTCTAAAAGGTAAAGAAAGTAGGAAATGAAAATAGCAATTTCACGTTCGAGAAAGAGCCGGTGGTGAATGGAAGAAAGAGGTTTGTTGGTGTCTGAGGACCCTGACGCCAACGAAGACGAAAACAAGAAGAAGACAGGCGTGACAAGAATCCTGACTGTAAAATAATATAAAAAAAAGTCTTTGGGGACTCTGCACATTTTCTCTGAGTCTCATTCGAGTCCTACATACTGGTACTTTACAAGCTACTTTTTGTCTCTATTTATGCTTTTAACTCATTTTTCACATTTTCTTTTTAAAATCCTATTTTTCCACCTTTCAAATCACAGAGCAGCTCAGAAATAAATGAACAGGGACTAATTTTGTTATGCTCTTCATTAGCTGTATTTTTTAGGATTAGGTTAAATAGGGTTATTCGAGTTAGTAATCTGGTGTAATCCGAGTAATTCAGTGTATTTTGGAGTAATCCTCTTGTGATTCAGAGTAATGTAAAGAAATCGATTTCTAATCTGGAATAATACAGTTCTAATCCAGATTAATCCACTTGTAATTTTAATTTATTTTTACTAACCCACTTTTAATCCACCGTAATTAATTTGAAATTCAAAGTAATACAGTTCTAATCTGGAGGAATCTACTTGTAATCTTGATGAATCCTTAGTAATCCAATTTTAATCCACCGTCATTGACTTGAAACCTAATGTAATATAATTCTAATTTGGAGGAATCCACTGGTCATCCTAAGTAATCCTCAGAAGTCCAATTCTAATCCAACGACATTTACTTGTTACTAAAAATAATACACTTTCAATTCAGAATACTCCAATCATAATCTGGATAAATTCACTTTTACACAGAGAAATCCAGTTCTAACACGAAGAAATCCAGTTTTAACACGAAGTAATCCAGTGCAATATAAAGTTATCAAATTGTTATTTAGAATAATACATATAAATCTATTTCTACTTTGAAATAATATACTACTCATCTAGAGAAATTCACTTGTAATCCTGAGTAATCCTAAGTAATCCAACTCTAATCTAAAGTAATCCACTTGTGCTTCAGAGT
>JAUELO010444195.1:4152-23986 GCA_032357855.1 Amphibolips quercusostensackenii | reverse complement strand
TAATTTATAGCGAATATCGGCGCATTTGTAGTTTTTTAGTGTCATGCTGTCTACATTTCTTTAAGAGCTTTGTAAAGCGAAATTTTTTACTAGCATTGCATATGAGCTCATTTGCGTCGCACGTCAGTTCTAAAAAAACTCAAAAATAATAACTGGAGAAACTGACGTATAGCATTTTATTGAAAGATGTTTTTACATGAAACAGAATCTGATTTTCCATTTTTCAAACTGAATTAGAAACTTCTGCAGAGATGAGGCAAGAATTCTTACAATACTCCGAAAATAGTTTTCCTTGAAAGACTTCTTGTGAATACAACGTCATCTCTACCGTAGCTTTAACTATTCAAACAATATGGTTAAATCTGTGAGATGCGGTAAAACTGATTGCATCATTCTATTATTCTTCGAACAAAATGAGATAAAATTATGTATTAGATAATTATTTTTTCCTTTTATTTGTTGTATATTATGAATTAATATTGAAAAGATAGTCGTATAAGGGAATTGTTTACTTAAACTAGGAAAATTAATGGGAGTATTCTTTCTCCACAAGAAAGAAACTTAGGGTGTAGCATTTGCAAAATGAAAAATAAAGATTTGTGTTATTTTTTTGCTACATTTGTTTATGTATTCTTGTACCTGAATTGAAATTATATGAATATATTATTATACCAGGCTCAGTATACATAAAAGTATGATTTTTATTTTATGGCCATGGCTATAGACGTGAGAGGTCAGTTATAGAATACGTGATACATATTATAGTAATGTTTTCTTGAAAACTTTATTAGTAGAGCTGGAAACGGAAGAAAGGTTCTCCTTGCCTTACTTGGGCTATCTCTTCACAAATAAAGTTTTTTTTTTATAACAAACAAAATAGGCTATACGCAATGTCAATTCATGGCATTCAGTTAGACCAGGCCCGTTCAGACAAGGGGAAATCGACTCAAAGGCCACATGTTTGAGTTCCACCACTAATTTCTCCTGCTTGGATTCTGAGGATTGGGGTCGTGGCCGCTATCGTGAAGTTAAATGAGAAAAGGCCGGTGGAGGTGGAAAAATCCCATCCTAAAAATATGCAATTTCGTCATTAATAGAAAGATAATGTCTAGTATATATACAAGTAAAAAATATTCCAGATCCATTCATTTAGCGTACGAGGTATTCTTAAACAAGTAATATCTTTGTGCCTATAGTAAAATGAAGATATACGTTTTTAATCTGATCTTGTTTTTGTCCTTTCTTCTCTTTATTCGTAAGTGAAATATAACATAATACTAATAGCAAATTCAGTTGCCTGCACTGGTGTGATCCAAAAGTACTCCGACCTGTTGCTGCTAACTTTTTCTTACTTCTACCTTCTCACTTTGACCTGCTTCGCAGCAGGTTGGAGTGCATTTAGAGTACACTAGTGCAGGTAACCCACCTCGCTATAAATAATTTATACACTGAAAGAAAAATTAAGTTTTGAGTCGATAAAAATATTCCAGGCTTTGAAAGTTTGGAAAAAACATCATTTAGAGGCATATGTATCACATGAAAGGTGCATGAAATAGCTCACTGTCCGAAACCAAGCCTTTAACGTATATAAACTGTGAAACTTTTGCCTCGAGTGTCCAAGCACTGCAAGTCGCGAGGGCAGGGAGGGGAAACGCACGAGATTTACAGTTTCAAACAGTGCGGTCTATGGGTTCGAAGCTTAGACTCGTCGCAAGCATTTAATGTTAGAATACGTGTTTTCGGACGACAGAGCCCATGCTTTAAAAGCATGTGAAAATTACAAGCACTAAAAGCATTGATGTTGATTTTTCCAATACTCATTTTTTCTCTCAGTGTATGGGAAATAATCTTTTATCCAGATATTTTTCATATAAATTAAATAGGAATTTCACCTTGCTGCATAAATATTCTTTTACCGAATAAGGCGTCTTTTTAATTTTTCTGGAATAATTTTTTACAAAACTAGTGTAAATTTAAACTTCTTGCGTTTTGTATCACAATTCTTTTTTATGGCTCACAAGGAAATTTCTGCCTAACTGTGCACGCCGAGGGTCGGTGCAACTGTGCACTAGGGTAGTCCACCTGTAAAAATTTAACTTTTAATTTTTAGTGGTAGATCCTTCTAAATTTTTTCGTTTTCGAAAGAAACAACTTTGTCATTTTTTGCTTATTTCCAACGTGAATCTGCACTTTTAAAAGTAAATAGGGGGCCCAAATGGGAAAAGCTTAGTTTAAAAAAAAAGGAGTCGTTGATAAATTTTTTTTTTTTTTAATAAAAGTATAGTCAGCTCCTAAGAAATGTACAAGGAATAATTTTCACCTGATAACTTCTACTTTTGACTCCACCCCTAAAGTCTAATAATACATCATGCTTAAGACGGTATTTTTTGGCATTTTTTTAACATGAATACTTTTTTATCAATAAGTGAAGAGTATCCAAGCACTTTATAAATAATTATGAACCGTTCAAGCAATAATTTCTTTAAATAATTTGTTTTTTTTGTAAATCATAAAAAGTTATTATCTTTCAGGATAAATGGTATAAAGTTTATGAATGCCAGGAAAAGTATTTCTTCTGTAACATATTTTGTACTTATTTGACCAATTTTTATTTGTTTACACAATTCCTTCTCGTTTCAATCGTAAAAAGTTTATTATTTTCTGGAATCAAAGACGCAGTTGAATAAGATAACAGATAAGAATTTTTTGTTTAAGGTTATTCGCAATCATTGAAACAATTAATAGTCACTCACGTGTGCCTTTTCATAGGGAAGGTGGGGAAAAGTCTAGTTTTTTTTAATATCTTACAGTATCTCGCTTATTATTCACTATTTACTAATCTCAGAACGTATACCTCATATTGTTTGAACAACTAAATTTAATTGCTTAAAGAAAAGTATAGTCCTTTTTTTCTTATAAATTACTTTTCTGTTTTGATTTATTTATACACTTTAAGAAAGATCTACATGCTAATTATTTTCAATTCAAATATTTTAATAATCTGTGGGGTTGATTTTAAGAAAAAAAGTCACTAAATTATTGAAGGGCAAAGCATTGTCAACAGTACATTGTTAATTATTAATTATATTTAGATAATGATCGTTTAGACTTAACAAAGACATTCTTATCACGTATCTCGTGCTTCGCACTCGGTTTTGCCCGAAAGCGAACACTATGTTGCATTATGTTTGATACTACTACGTATATCAAATGTATATAACATATACTCCTGTACTTCGGCCTTGTATTGCTTATTCAGTCATTGCAAAATAGAGTATTGATTTAATTTATCATGATAACTTCAATATTTGTTTCTGATTTTGCATTCAATGTTATTCTCTGTTACCCTGAAAAAGTATATTATATTAATAAATGTATGTTATTACTACTCATGAGATGCATTGGTATTAAAGCAGATGTATCTTTATTGTCTTATTTGGATCATTTGAAAAAGTGCGCATTTTATATTAAAAAAACAATTTTGTTATTAAACATTTTATTGCAACTTTTTTCATTTTCCTATATATTTAAGCTGTATATTTTAAATGTCATTTTTTATGATATAAACCAAAAATATGCACACTAGCGTGAAGTGGTTTTGAGAAAATATGTTAATACCATTTAGGCAACAAATTTTTTTAAATGAAAAGTTATTGTAACTTGCGACGTCTTTTCCTAAATTTTATCTTTTTTCTTATGTATTATTATAACAAAAAATCAGAGCAAATTTGCAGAAATTTTTGTTCAAACAGCTTTTGTCTATTTATAGAGTTTCGTATCTCGTGTCACAAAAAAAAAAAATTATTTTAAATATTATTTTTTACATTAAAAACAAAAACTGTGCATAGCTGCATAGTTTGACAGCAAAATGGAATTTTTGGTTTTGCATTATTTTCTGTACGATCAAAGTTTGAATTTTCGATTTTCCAGTAAAATTGAAAAAGTTGTTATAATAATCTTGTGCGCTTTTTCGATTCAAAATTTTTATTTTTATTTGTTTTTTTAATTTTTGTGTACACTGTTTGTGAAATCTGATTGAAAATAAATGTGTACACTACGGTCAGAAATTGTCAGCACAATTGGCGCAAGCACTGCTAAAAATCTTTGCTGACTTTGAACCACAATAAATCGGTGAAAAAAAATTAGGCATTCTTTTAAGAACAGTTGAAAATCTTACAAAATTCAACGTCTAACAGAGCCTAAACGATATATTTTTCACCTTCTAAAGTAAATACGGCACGTAAGGATTTTAAAAAAAATTGATGATTTTCTCAAATTTTGTGCCTTGAATCCAAATTTCATCATGACCTAGAAAAATTTTTGCACAAATTTCAAAATCACACAACATATAGCCTACAATTTTTACCTCAATTTAGGCCAAAAAGACTTTGAAAATCTTTATGGGTTCCCGAGATACGATTAAAAATGTTTAATCATATCTGAGTTGAGTTTAAGTCGACGATCACGGCTTTTGGCCGGTCTGCTGCTGGCCTTCTTCGTTGAAGCAGGACCGAATAGTTCAGGCACAGAGATTAAGCTTGAGTGAGGCCCTCTTATACTTTTGATTTTGTTAGTAGTAATTTTTATTTTAAATTATTGTGAATTTAAAAAAAATATTAATTGTAATTTGTAATTATTTGCATTTATTTAAATCCAATAATATCCCTATTTTAACGAATTAAATAATAAGAAACAGTTTTTTCATGTAAATTATTTATTTAGAATTTAGATGCACAATTCGTTTGAAAAATAGTTAACTCTCTTAACATCTACATTTTTATTAATATTTTAGTCGACAAGAATTTCAAGAAATGAGAAAAACTGTTTATCATTATTTTATTCGCTAATATGGGGATAATATTGGATTTCAATAATTGTAAATAATTACAAATTACCTCAACAAAGGAGGCGAGCAGCAGACCGGCCGAGAGTCGTCATTGTCGACTAAAACTCAACTCAGATACAATTAAAGATTTTTGATCGTATCTCGGGAATTCAAAAAGATTTTCAACGTTTTTTTCTCTTAATGGAAAGACAAGATTTCAGGCTTTATGTCGTATAATTTGCAGATTTTTGCGAAAATTTCCCTAGGTCATGCTAAAAGTTGAAGTCGAGGTGCAAAATTTAATAAAATCTTAAATTTTTTTTAAAAACTTCTCACGTGCTGTATTTTCTTTTGAAGGTTAAAAATAAATCTATAAGACACTGCTAGACGTGGATTTTATGGAATTTCAAACTGTATTCAAAAAATTTCCTATCTCTGTTTTTCACCGAGTTACCGTGGTTCGAAGTAAGCAGTGATTTTTGATAGTACTTGCGCCAATTTTGCTGACAATTTACGACGGTAGTGTACATGTGAGTTTCATCATTCGCACATAGTGTATATTAAATTTATAACCATCTTGTCGAATTAATATACATGTATATTAAGGAAGATATAACAAAGTGCGCGAAAGCCTAAAGTTCTGTAATAAATTTTTTTCATAACAATAATTGAACTTATTGTTTCATAATGCCTAGTATTTAAACAGTCTTGTCCTAGTCAAGTAAACATACAGATTTGTTTAAGTTCATTCTATGCATTAAACATAATTAGTGCTCAAATTACCATAAAGTATTTATCAAACAAACTTTACCTGCAAAACATCTTTTTTTTTAGTCAAAAAATTACGGAATTTGTCATTCATTATACAATTCATGTATAACCGTCATAGAAAGTATTTTCTAATTATTACTAGTATACTAACGTTCTTGTTTAAGCCAAGTAGAAGACAGACTTTGCAAATAAAACTTTTTCATTATATCATTAATGATAATTATTTAAGCAATCATTTTTACTATCATAGAAGTTTTACATAACAATTTACTTATAAAATAAAAAAATATAATCTCAAAATAATTCAAAGTATAAAGAATTAACCTCCAACAAATAATTTTTTTAACAAACAAATGTATTCGTTCTATACCTAATGGAGAAAAGAATAAAAAAAAAAGTATTTTTGATCTGTAAAACCAAAACTGTTAGTCAAAAATGTCTTAATTCAATTTAATCAGTCTTCAGAAAGTTATCGTAGCTACATATTACAGAATGTAGACTAGAGACAAACACCTTTGTAAAAATCGTTTCTTCTGACTCATTCACCTTGAAAAAACCATGCTTATTACATTATTTTATAACGATAAAAGTACGCTTCACGCAACGTCTATTCACCATTTACAAGCAAATAATAATTATTGTCGATAAAGAGATAATGGCTAGTGTATAAGAAATGCGTTCTTTATATTTTAAAGAAATTAAATATAAAGGTCCCGCAAGCCCAATAAAGTGTAACATGTATTTCTCATAAGAAAAAAATACAGTTTGTGAATTTTATTCAGAATCGTCAATATTATAGGTCATTGAGTTGATCTCAAAAATTTCTCTCCACTATAATCCATAGAATACGAATCAAAAATTACTTTTTGAAATTTTATGCCCACAAATATGTTTGATAGGGTCCCCTCAAAACCCCTAAAGTAAAAACTCGGGCTTTGAGAAATATTGGCCCTTATTTTTTTTCACGACTTCTACTTATGCAATTCATTCCTCATACATACAATTTTATTGTTTAGATAATTTGATGTTCAAACAAAATTTTCAAGCGATTTTTTATTTTTATAGCAATTTTTTGTTTGCAATAGACTTAGAAAGTCGCGATTTATTCTGAATTTTCCAACTTTATTTCAACTAAATAATTACAGCGAGACCAGTCACAGATCAGACTCAGAATTCTCATCGAATTCAAAAATGTTTCTGCTGTGAGTAAGCACACTTCTTGATGTATTGCGCTCAATTTAGAGCGATGAATGCAGTACAACGGAAGGAATTTGGGGCTGTTTTCAAGGTCAAGTCAGTAAGTGATGCTTCAGTGTTTGTGCGTGCACTCCTGGATCAGGGTTCTGAAGTGTCTTTCGTATCTGAGTCTCATGCGGAACGACTCAGGCTCGTGCGTTTCAGTTGTAAGTGAGGTTTGCTAACTACCAGTGCAGGACGTCCCACATTAACTCACGCTGGGGTGTCGTGTGTTTTGCGCCTTGTTTTAAATTCGACTACGAGTATCCATTGGACGCGCTTGTAGTTCCGCGTCTCACTTCATACCGCCCACGTTTTAAAAAGGGCAATGGAAGTTGATCATTGGAGCAAACGTTTGTCCTTATCTGCTTCTTTGAAACATTTGAAAAGGTCCCTCTAACGCTGCTGTTGCTTAGAAAAGATGCTTTAGTTAGATTTTTTTCGGGACTGCAGGAGATTCGTTAACTGAATCAACTCAAGAGTCTTCTTAAGTACGAAGAATGCGTGTTTTCGTGCAAAGCACCGTAGCCCTTTACCTTTAAAGGTTTTGGGAGGTACAAGAGGTTCCATCAAAGTCCATACTGACATCATGAGGTCAGGAGTGTGAGGATTTATTCGTGTGAACTCATTCACGCACTTCTAAAGGATAATATGTTGTTCGTCTCCCGATGAAGCAAGACATTTCAGAATTTGGCAATTCCTGTCGGCCAGCCTTTCGGATGCTTCAGCGCATGAAACGTCGCCTCGCGAGCGATTCTTCATCCTCAAAGGCCTATAAGGAATTTCTTATAAAATACAAAACTCTTGTCTACATGGTGCTTGACACTGAATCTTTAATCCATCTTGAATATTCTCGCTCGTACTACCTTTTACATCACAAAATATTGCGTAAATCAAGCGCTACTACTAAGTTGAGAGTCGTCTTTAATCGGTCTCAGAAGACTGAAGCTGAAGTTTTGCTCAATGAATGCTTGCACACTGGAGCAAGACTTGTCCCAAATCTAATCGACATTTTGCTCTCTTAGAGATGTTTCCATGTAGTTCTTTATGCTGAAGTAGAGAAAATGTACTGATAAATCCAGGTGCACATAGAGGATCAAGATCTTCAACTGATCCTGTGGAGAAAATCGCTAAATGATTCAATTAAACCTTTTTATCTCACCACCGTTACATATGGGTTGTCTTGTGATCCTTTTTTTGTACTTCGTTACATTTAAAAACTCGTCATTAATAAGGGTGAAATTTATCCAGAAGCAGCTGAAGTTGTACACGGAGGAACTTGCGTTGACGACATAATCACAGGTGTTGATAACTTAGAGAAGGCAGTTTCTACATAGAATCAATAACGTTGACTTTTCACAGCGGGCTGCTTTCCACTCTGCAAGTGCATGTCAAGTGGTTTTGATCTACTAGAGAAAATTCTAAACGAACCTGGTGCTTCGCCTCAGCCTATGTCTTTAAAATTCAAGAAATCATTTTATATGCTGGGCCTCTCTTGGAATTCTCAACGAGATATGATTACTTTTAACTTTCAGTTACCAACATGTCCAGATGTCATCACGAAACCCACCGTTTCAAGTCAAATAGTCTAGCTGTTCGATCCGAAAGGCTGGTTGAGTCTTGTTGTGATAACAGCTAAGATCTGTATTCAAAATCTTAGGCTTTTAATGCCATACTGGAACAATCCTTTTCCAAACAAGACTTGCCAACGCTGGCTTGCGTATCAAAACAGTCTTCGTGACATATCGTCAATTCAAGTGCCTAGTTAGATAAAATTTAGTTCATCTTTTGTTTCCTATGAAGTGCATTAATTCTCTGATGCTTTAGTAAGTGCTTTCGCCACAGCAGCTTATCTTTTTGTGACTACTGATATTAATACGAAGTCAGTTTTGCTATTGATTTCAAAGACTAAGGTCGCTTTCTTGAAACAAGTATGGCTACCACGCTTAAAACTGTTTAGATCGGATTCATGGCCATTTCACAAAATGGAAGATCTTCATAGCCAATAGAGTTTCCGGAATCCAAACTACACTACGATCTGCGATTTGGCATTACGTTTAATCATAAAGTAGCCCTGCTAGTTATTGATACTGTAATTGGTTGCTTTTTTTAGATCTTTCGCTACAGATTCCATCATCAGTTAATCCTGAAGTTGATTTAGAAGAGAAAACATTAAAAGTTTATATTTCTAGCCGTGTTTAAGCCATGTGTGTGCTTCTCCATCGCTACTCTTTTTTGTATAAACTTCTACGAGCAACTGTCCGGTTACAGCGATTCATCCAACATTATTTTCAGCAATCGTATTTAAAGTCAGTATTCCTTTCACCTTTAGAACTTAAAAAATCTCGCCTACATTGGATTCTACACAAACAACAATTTTATTTTCAAGCAGACATCAAAGCCTTATCATTAGGAAGGAGTCTTTTTTTCGAAAGCAAGCTGAATCGTTTAACACGTTATTTAGATTTCCAACAACTGCTTTCTGTAGAAGGAAGTTTGGAGAATTCAGCTTAAAATCCTTATAAGAAAAATTCTCTCATTATCAGCTCTGAATCAACGCTGACGACTCTCTTAATCGATCATCATCATCGACGTTGTCTTCATGGTGGTGTCCAGCTTACTCTCGGAACGCCAACAAAATCAAGCTTTAAAATCTAAACAATTAATAGCAGATCTTTGAGCAATTCGCTCTACTCCAAGGCGACTGTTTTCACATACTGCCGTCGATTATGCTGGACCTGTCTTTTTGCGAAGAACTGAGGGCCGTGGTTATCGATCATATAAGGGCTTCATCGCAGTCTTTTTTTGCTGTTCAACTCAACTCAACAAGCTTTTTGGCTGCCTACTGCAGATTTGTTTCTCGACGTGAAATTTGTGCAACCTTGACCAGCGATCAAGGTACAAATTTTGTTGAGGCAGATGTCAAAATCCAAGCGATGTTTTTAGCAGCTTCAAAGGAGTCAACCCTTTTAGTTTCGTGTCTTGCTTCGTATGGCACTGAGTGAAGATTTAATTCACCATGTGCGCCTCATTTTGAGGGCATTTGAGAAGCGGCAGTGAAGTCAGCAATACACCACCTTTGGCGAGTTATCGGACATACTACCCTCACATACGAAAAAATAAGCACATTTCCCGTTCAAGTAGCGGACTGCTTGGAATCAAGACCTTTTTAATCTATGTTTGACGATCCTAATAATCTAACGGCTCCTAATTCAGGTCATTTTTTTATTAAAGAATCTCTTAACAGTATCCGTTAGCCAAGTTACACCGACATTGCCTTGAATCGCTTAAAAGAGCTTCAACCTCGCTGGAAGTGGAGGACTTCTTATTTATCATTTTAAGTTGGTCATCTCGCTTTTATCCATGATAAATATTCACCACCCACAAATTGGCCTTTAGGTCGTGTCGCTAAACTCTATCCTAGATTCTTCTATCGTTAAATTACATTCATTTATTAAGTGTTGCAATGAGTGAGAGCTTTTCAGATCTTTTGCAAGCAAAGTCAGTTGTCGTCCGATCGTTAAATTGAGAAATTATCTCGTCGTTTCGTTATGCAATCTCTAAAGTAATATTGTATATAAGTTTTTTTAATTATTTCAATATACGAAAGCCTGATTTTTAGAGCAATTTTTTCAATATTGAAGAAAATCAGTGCCTTTATTCACTCAAAGTGACCACCTGTTCTTTAATGTATTTTGCATTAAGATAATTAAAAAACATTCCCTCTTTCCTCTTTACATAAACATCTTTCGCTCGCGAACAGGTGGCAGACTTTCAGCTGTGCACGTGCACAGATAGGTGAATCCCGACTTTGCACGTCTTAATTAATGCAAATATATATTTCACTTAATGGTGCACGTGTACATATGGTAACCTTAAGCTTGCATGCCCCAATAATTAGAATTAGACCTTTCATTCAAAAGCCTACGTGCACAGATCGTACCCTGCTAACTGTGTAAGAATCAGTACCTGGGATTAAATTAATTGTTTACGTGTTAATAAATGCGATTTGACTTTCACTATTCGACTTTCCAATAAAAAGTTTACTTGCACAGATATTACCTTCCTAACTTTGCACCTCTCGATTATTACAATTCTTTTCCACTTGAAAGTCCGTGTGCATAGATATAAGACGGAATCGTTTGATCTTTTTTAAACAATTGACTGCATATATCCATTTCTATCTGATGTGTCAAAAAAAGAGTGTTGACGGTTGGTAATCAAGAAGAAAAAGTTCTTCAGGATTGCCCCTCTTGTTCTGACACATAAGATGAAATGAGTCTCCTTTACCTACCTTCCTTTATATACATTAAAAGGGCCGCATCTAGTTGTTATAAATGAGACGTACGCAGTACAATCTGTGCATGAAGATTTTCAAGGTAGAAGTCTTATCGTATAAATTCAGACTTGCACAGTTTAGAGGGCATCATCTGTGCACAAGGACTTCTAAATAAAAGGTCTGATCCTGCTTAATGTTACCCGCACAGTTGTGATTTTTGTATATGTGCACGCGGACTTTTAAATCGAGCATCTAATCATATTAACTTAGACGTGCGTAGTTGGGAGGGTGCCACTTGTACACGTGAAATTGTAAGTTAAAAATCTGATCGTAATGATTGAGACGAGCACAGTTAGGAGTTTCCTATATGCGCAAACCGACGTGTGAGTTGAACATCTAATCGTACTAATTGAGACGTGCACATTTGAGAAGGACCATGTGCACACGCGTGGACATGTAAGTTTAAAATCTGATTGTATTATTTGAGACCTGCACAGTTGGAAGGGTTGCATCTGTGCACAGACTTTTAAATTAAAAATCTGATCATATTAACTGCGACGTGCACACTTTAGAGTCTCACAAATGTGCACGTGCGCAGTTATGAGTCTTCCATTTGTGCACGTGTAGAGTTACGAGTCTCCTGTCTATGCATGTGGACGTGTGAGTAAAAAATATGCTCGTATTAATTAATACGTGCACAATTGGTGGTCTTTCGTCTGTACAATTGGACTTATAAGTAAAATACGATCGCATTAATTAAGATGTGCACAGTTTAAAGTATCCTATCTCTGCACATTTACTTGTAAGTGGAAAACCTGATCGTATAATTTGAAACGTGCACATGCACGTGTGCACATCTGTGCACGTGAAACGCTAGTTAGGTACCATATGTACACGTGTAAATGTCGACGTGCGTACTAATGAGTCTCCTATCTGCGCACGTACACAATTGTTCCAGTCGCAAACAACGTGTAGAGTTGTACTACCGGCCTCTGACGTGCACAGTTAGGAGTCTCTTATCTGTGCATGTGCACAGTTTCACTAGTTTCACTTTATGTATACTGGGTATCGACAAAGAAATATTTTGGTAACCAGGATCTTCAAAAATGATCTTAAATAGTAGTCAGAATATTATCTCCTAGAGTTCTCTAATCACATCGTGCTCATGACTGAATGATGTGCTTCGCAAAATTTGCAACGTCACAATACATAAGCTCGCGGCAATAAAACTGCTAATTCTCTAGCATGTTTTAGTGTGAGTAATCAAAGTTGAAAATTTATTCATTTTTATTTGTTCAAACAGAATTAAGTTCGGCTAGTGATCACAGCTACGGAGGGTCATCTTCTCCACACCATAGAAGTCTACCAGCCGACTTTGGTTTTGGGGGTAAGTGAAAATTTTTTTAAGTTTTCTTATTACAGTAAAGTTAAACAGCAAAGAAATTAAGTCGTTGCAGTTATCTTACTTAAAAAAGAAGTTTTATGTAATCTACCTACCTCTTATTTTGAACTGCAGCAAAGTGAATCGTTTTTGGTAGTTGATTACTTCATCGTCCCAAGACAATAATGTATGCAAAAACTTACACTTGACCGCAAAAAGACTACTCAGCTTTCTAGTTGGACAACGTAGTATTCTTTGCATAAGAATATTTTATCCTTGGTTTCCAAGTTATCAATTTTGTGTATTAGATTGAAAAACCTTATCGGAAACTAGGTTCTGACTTTTCTTTTTATTGGTATTTACAGAGATATAAATAATCAAGAATGATCAAAACTCAATAATCATCAAAAAATTTATAAACTGCAAATTTTACAATTTTTTGTTTGTAAATTTGTCTATTTTGGTTAAAAATTCAACACCTTGTTTAAAAATAATTAATTTTGTTGAAAACTTTTTATTTATGGTAGAAAATTTTTTTCTGGATAAAAGGCTCACATTTTTGGTAACAAATGTAAGTATTTTTCAAAAATTTATTCATCTGTTGCTTGAAAATGCATCTATTTTAGTTGAAGATTCAACTATATGATTGAAAATTTATGTATGTTACTTAAAATTTATTCTGTCTATTAGAAAATTATTCTTCTTGTTTGCAAATTCACCTCTTTACTTAAAAATTTAATTATTTATTTAAAAACTACTTTTTAAAGTCAAATGTAAATTTGTTTGAATAAAAATTAATGATTACCATTTGTGGGAAAAAATTGACCTTTTTTATTTGAAAACCTAACTGATTTGTTAATAACTTGTATTATTCAATGAAGAATTCTTTATTTTTAGTCGAAAATAATTGTATTATATTAAAAAGTCGTCACTTGCAGTAGAAAATAATTCTTTTTGGTTGAAAATTCATGTGAAATCGGCCTCAGCTATAAAGCTAGAGGAGTCTGCAAAACGTCGGAGATTGTCTGGAGCAAATTTGGCTCTCGACAGCTCTGTAATGATTTTTCTAAAAAGGTTATAAATGTTAGGTTGGCGGCAGTGGAAATTTGCGGGTGGTACCGCGATTATTTGAATCCTGCCTCCGCATTTCTTCAAGTATTATTTTGAGTTAAATGTCCCGAAATTGTCCAATTTCTTAAGTTCTTCGCTATCTATCTATTAGAAGCCGTAGAGCTTCGTGTGATCCCTTATGTGCTAGAAATCTAAACATTTTATGTTCGCGACTAAATGCTCTGCATTGGAAAAACTGCAACGTCACAATAAATAAAATTGAGTAAATATAACTGAAACTTTTCTAACACATTTTTATTAGTGTAGGTATGTTAGGTTGAAAACTCACTTATTTCTATTTGTTCTTACAGAATTAATGCCGGTCATACAGCAGGGACAAAGGATCGGTAAGTAACTGTTATTTAAAGCTGGTTTAAAATCTCATAAATTCTCTTAAACACAAAGCTTTTATGTAGCACAAGGAGGGTTTTCTTGCATTCTGGTCGTGGTCTGGAACAAAAAAGTAAATCATTTTTAGTGGCGGGGTACTTTACTCTCCTTGGACGATAATGTGCACTGTTTCGTTTGCATCGGATACGCTTTCGTTACTTTGCCTTACATAACTATATTTAAAAAAAATGTGTACCGAGAGAGCAAAGTCGTTTCACAGTCTTGCGTATTTGCGAAAACTTACACTTGGCCTCAAAAAGACTACTTAGCTGCCTAGGTGCACAATATAGCATTTCTCGCACGAAAATATATTATCATTGATTTTCAAGTTATAAATTTTGCCCATTAGATTAGAGTATGTATGACATGTTCATCTTTTGCTTGAAAATAATCTATATTTGGTTAAAATTCAACTATATGGTTAAAAATTTGTGCTTTTCAATGAAAATTTATCCTGTTTTGGATCAAAAGTGAAGTTTTTCAACTGAAAATAAGTATGTTTTTTTTGGTGAAAATTCATCTTTTTCATTTAAAAATTCAACTAATTTGATCTAAATTCGTATTATTCAGGCTGAATACAACCACGTCAATTTTTAATTCAGATCTTTTTTTTATTGAAATATTAACGTCTCTTTCTTAATAGAGAATTCATCTTTTTGTTTATAATTTTATATTATTTTTTTATAATAAAACTGTATGTTTAAAAGACATCATGTTGGTTAAAAATTATTTCTTTAGTTCAGCCTTCTAGCAGAAAATTTAACTTCTTGGTTTAGAATTCATGTTTATGGTTCAAACGTAAAATCTTTGATGATTAATAACACTGCTGTACAAAATGTGACCCATGTGCTAATGGAATGAGATATGTCATTTTAAAAATAGTTTTTTATGCTCAATCCGAATCTGTCCTCCATTTATCTACATCACGTCAGGTTTTTAAAATTTTTTAGATAAAAATTTTGTGTAAAAAATTACAAATCAGGAGATTGAATTATGTAAAAAATTTTTTTAACGAAATTTAATATATGATTTCGATGCATTTTTAACGCTAAATCCAGCGGCGGTCTATTTTCTGTGATATCTCATACGGTTGCCGAGATAATCCAGAAAAACAGAGAAAAAAAGCGGCTTTACAAAACACTGCATTACTAGCTGAAATTTTTTTTCTACTGTTCTAGGTGTCATTCTCTTTGTTTTTTAATGCAGAAGAAACTTAAAAAAAATTAGAGTTCAGGCTATCACCATCCAGAAGATACATGGCAGAGAATTTGTCTCTTTCTACGGAGTTTTTAATTTGACGGCTTACACGTACTTGAAGCGAATCATTGTACTGTGTCTAGTATTTCGTTGTAGCCTAATCTTCAATATCTGCAGATTTAACATTGTTCACGAAGTTTATCATTTTCTTAGTGTTAACAGTATTCAATTATTTGAATTTTTGAGCAGGTCAAAAAAAGTGAACATAGCGCATGCGCTACTTTCCTCTACTATAGCGCATGTGCGACTCCCCTCCACTATGTCACATGCAACATCTCTATGATCTCCTGCGTATTATGCTTTGTCCTGTTTTCATATCATGGTAGACCTCTGCGCAGTCACATGTATGCTACCTCAACTCTAGGACTAGAACTCATTCCTATTGAACCCTAATTTATTAGCGCTAATTGTGAGCTATCATCCGACACTAATTCTGTAACAAGTGCAAAATGGAGTGTAGTTGCAAAAATCATCTCGATAGCTTCTGCTACGTTTGCGGTGTTTTTATCTCACAAAAAGTAGGACAAAAGATTTTTTCTGCGATGCGAGAAGGTTACATAATTTTTTTCAGATTGGGGCCAAAAATTAAGAAAAATATTGGATAACAAACAGTTGCTGCTCTACTTGTGCCATTTCATTAAGGTCAGTATATCGAGGGAATTCCGATCATATCTTTACTTTTTCTTCCTCTACTTCTTGGAGAGAGCCTCTAAATCGTATCAATAATTGTTATTTCTGCTTGATAAATACTAATGGCTACTCATCAAGATACAAGGACTCCATAATCTACCCTAATGTTTCTTTCGTGACAAAAGCTGCATCTGACCGTAAAGGGTATCTGCCGGTTAATTTCACAAAATGGAAAGCAAAAGAAATCAATTATTGTGTTGAAAATCAAACCATAAAACATGAGCTAACCAGAAACTTGCCACAATTATAAGATCAAAAAGAATTGAATGATTTGATAAGAGATCTAAATTTATCTGAAAGTGAGGCTGAAATCTTGAGTTTTAGACTCAAGGAACAAAATTTGCTCGAGAAAGATGTAAAAATCTCTCATTATTGAAATGGAGAGAAAGATTTAACTCTTTTTTTTTTGCCAAGATAGTTTCATAAATTGCAACGATGTAGATGGACTAATGAAAGCCATTGGTCATAAATATTGACCACAGATTTGGCGTTTATTTATTGACTCGAACAAATACAGTTTGAAAGCTGTTCTCTTGCACAACGGAAACCAATATTCATCAATGCCCGTTGCACATGCCACCAATATGAAAGAGTGCTATGGTGTCATGAAATTTTTACTTAACGAAACAGATTACAAGCTACATAAATGGTTTATCTGTGTTAATTTTAAAGAAATAGGAATTCTCCTCGGATTACAATCCGGCTACACAAAACATTGTTGCTTTCTATGCAACTGGGACAGCAGAGCACGAGGCAAAGTTTACAATGTTACAGTTTAGCCAGCGCGACAAAAGTTAGAACCTGAAAAAATGAACGTTTCTTAAAAAACACTGGTTGAGACCCAAAAGTTCTTTCTACCAGGATTACATATGAAGCTTGGGTTCGTGAAAAATTACATCTAACCGATTAATAGAAACGAAAGAGCAGGTGTTTTTTTTTTAAAGGAAATTCTCTAAGCCTAGTGACTCAAAAATTAAAAAGGATGTTTTTGATGGACTACAAATCTGACAACTAATGATAGATGGCAATTTTGAAAAGATCTTGACTGAACATGAAAGACAAACATGTTTGTCAGCGAGAGCTATTATAGACAATTTCTTGGGAGACAAGAAATTCAGAAACTACAAATACTTGAACGATTCGATGTTGGAAAACATTTAGGAAATGAATGTAAACATGTCATTGAAAATTCACATGATGCACTCTCACTTAAACTTCTTCTTAGAAAACATGCGAGCAGTTAGTGATGAACATGGTGACATATTTTTAAGATATCGCTGGAATCGAGTAGAGGTACAAAGGTAAGTGGAGTGTAAACGCTTCAGCAGACTACTGTTGGGATCTCATGACTGATGAACCAAATGCTCAACATTGTCAAGCGTTCAAGAAGAAAATTTTCTGATCACGAGCAGTAATTTATCATCATTTTTTTACAAAAACTAACAACATAAAGAATAGATATTTTAATGACGCAGTACAACGATTCGCTTCAAGTACGTGTAAGTCGTCAAATTGGCAACTCCGTAGAAAGAGACAAGTTCTCTGCTATGTATCTTTTGAACGGTGATAGCCTAAACTTTAATTTTGTTTAAATTTCTTCGCATTGAAAAACGGAGAAAATGACACCTGGAACAGCAGGAAAAATATTTTTTTCAGCTAGATATGCAGTTTTTTATAAAACCACTTATTTTCGTGTTTTTCCTCAGTTTTGCTAGATTATCTCGACAACCGTATAAGATATCACAGAAACAAGCCCGTTGTTTGATTAGGCATTATAAAATGCAACAAAATCCTGTATTGATTTTTATTTAAAAAATTTTTTTACAACATTCTGTCTCCTGATTTGTAATTTTTCGAAAAAAAATTTGATTAGAAAAATGTCGAAAACCTGACAGGCTGCAGAGAAATGTGAGCCGAATTCGGATTTAGCACAAAAAAGTACTCTGAAAATAAAATGTCTCATTCCATGAGCACATATGTCACACTTTGTTAACCAGTGTAATAATTCAGTTGTTGTGTAGATTGTATGACAAAACAATAAGTCAAACATTATTCTCAAGCCGCGAATTTAAAAGCGTCTTAGCAATAATGTCGGCCACCATCTGCTCGGTTAGAAGAAAGTTGAATTTGATGTCCCCCTTATCTAGAAGATCCTGATGAAAATGGTGGCGCAAGTTAACATGCTTGCTGTCTTTGTCATCAGTGCGACCTTAACTAAGGTAATTTGCATTCTGGTCATCACAGTGTGCAACTTAAGCCCTGTCAACAAACTCTGTAAAAGACAAATCAAAAATAAGTTTTTAAAGATACAGGGCCGCTTTACAAGCCTTAGACGAGGCTACATATTAGGTTTTCATTGTTGAAAGTATCACAGATTTTTGCTTTCTGGGATTACACGTTACTGGTCCATCTAAGAAAAATTGAAAATTTGTCAAAATAAGACTTTCTATTTTCATAGTTATTCTGTGGTAAATATTGTAGTCAAAAGTACTGTGCTAATACTGCAGAGCGTGTTTTACTTGAATCCAATGCGCCGGTGAAGGATTAATCGACTTAAAGTTATGGTGCTGCAAAAGACACATCTGGATGTGTCATTTTCACCTAAAAATAAGTGTCCTTTTTAGTTCTTGAAACTTTTTTTTTTTATTTGGTGGTGCTTTTCTCCATTTTTCAGACGACTATCCTTGGTTAATTGTAAACATGGGTTCACGGGCGTAAATACTATTTAAAAACCCTTCATTGAGAATCTTTTTAACAATTCCTTGATGCGTATTTGCTGTCCTGAAATCATGTTTCATATATTTTTATCCGTCATCACGTTTATTTTAAAAATATCACTATGCTGACTTAAATCTCTAATTAAATATTTATTTCTAAGGATCACAGCAAAAAATGCCTATACAGGAACCTCGGAAGAACCTGCACATTTAATCTTGATGCTTTCTATGTAAGAATTTGGCAAAAAAAAACTGTACTTCGTCCTGTACAGATTTTTTCGCAGAGTGAATTGTGACACGGTATCATGTACAGGAACCCGTTTAGGATCCTATTCATGAACCTGCATACGATCTACTACACGAGTGTTTACTAGTAACTTAACTCTCTCAATAGCGAGCTCGATCTCTACAGAAATAAGAGAATGTCAATTTTATAGCTGTAACCGACATAAGTATTCGCGTTGGCTTCTGTAAAGAACCCTAGCACTTAACGTGTTTCTGTACGGGAACACGTACCTCAATTTACCTTGCAAAGAAACCTATACAAGGATGTGTGCAGGATCATTGAAAGGTTTCTTTTCGGTGCAGGTTTTTACAGGATCATGCACAATTTTCCTTGCAAAATTCTTGCTTAGAAACCGTCAAAATCACCTCTAGAAGTTTGCGTACAGATTTCTGTACAAAAAAATGTGCAGGATCCTCCAAGGTTCCTATAAAGGAATTCCTAGCAGAGCTCCATTTGACTTCTCTGATTTTTGATAATTTAGCTTTGCCGATAAGCAAACCGACTACGTAGACAACAATAATAACAGTACTGCTTTCGTTATTTAGCTCGTACATGCAAGAATACACTCCTGATTGTACCATTTCTATGGTTTATAGGAAAGAGTCGAGTGTGTAGTACTAGTCTCTACCGGCTTATTTAAGTCCATAAAGGGGTTTTCTTAAACGACATACTCTGTCTATTTGTCTAAGACAAGTAAAAATCTCGGGATGTTGCATGCAAAGGTCGTATTAAAGTTCTCCTTGAACATAGGTAGTTTCAAAATTATTTAATTGACAAACATTTGTCTTTCAACATAGCAAGCTAGAAAGGTGCGTATGGTTTCGTATTATGCCACTGGTGAGTACGCTTCCTACAAATCGTATTCCCATTTCTGCTTACAGAAATCACTACG
>JAUELO010444162.1:0-13895 GCA_032357855.1 Amphibolips quercusostensackenii | reverse complement strand
CTTCAAAATTATCCATAAAATACGAATAAAATTTCACTTTTTATATATCAGTACCATAAGTCTGTTTTATAGGGTCCCAAAAAATTCCCATAAGTAGAAAAATGGGTTTCGCGAGTTTTTGGCGCTAATTATGACTTTTTTTGCGCCTTTTTTTGATGCAAATTGTTTCTGGCACATAAAAGACCTTTTCATACTGATAATTAGATGTTCTCATAAATTTTCGAAGCGATTTATTATTATTTTTAGCACTTTCTCATAGAATGGAGTTATGAAGACGCGGTTTTTAACCAATTTTTCCACTTGTCCAATTTTTAATTAGAGGAAATCGACAGTTCATCAATGTTAACAATAGTGATTGTTTAAACAATTTATTATTATTTTTAATAATATTCTCTTAGGAAAATGCTACAAAATTGCAGTTAAAAAAAAATCGTTTTTAGTCAAATTTTCAAATAAGATAAGTTAAATAATTAACTAGAGTCAAGAAAATTAATTGTTCAAACAATTTATTATTATCAACAATATTATATTTGAATAATGCTAGAAAGATGCGGTTTTTTCTTAAATTTCTGGCTTTTTATCCAATTTTTGAATTTGAGTGAAGTAATAATGAATTCAAGTTAATAAAAAAATTGTTCAAACAACTTATCATCATTGTTAATAATATTATCATTGTAAATAATATTCTCTTTGCTTAATTGGTAGAATGTTGCGGTTTTTTCTGCAGCTTGTAACTATTTGTCTATTTTTCATTAGGCGTGATGTAAAAGTTGATTAGATATAGCAAAAATAATGGTTTAAACAAATTATTATTGCTTATGAATATCTTCATCTATATCACTGCCTGATGGTTGCGGTTTTTCTGCAATTTTTACCCTTCTGTCCTTTTTTCATTAAGTGTGGTGATAATTATAAAAGTTAACAAATAAGTTGTTGTAACAATTAAATATTGTTTATAACTATCTTTTCTCAGATAAGTGCTAGAAAGTGGCGGTTTTTACTAAAATATTTAACTATGCATCGCCTTTTTATTTATGAACAAATAATAAGTCAACCACTACAAAAATGATTTTTAAAATAGTATTGTTTTTTTCAAGTGAATTATTAGCGCTCTTTTTCCAATGCTTGAAAAAATCAATTTAAAGAAAAAAAGCTATCTTACACAAGACGCAAAAACAAAGAATAGAATAATTAGGGATAGGTGGAAGGACTAGGTCTTTAAATGACTTGTAAATGTTTTCTTTTGGATTATAACAAGAAGTTTATTACAAAGTGAAAAAGAAAAACTTAGAATTGCAAACATTCTAATATCAGACCCTCCCCACCTCCAATTCTGCCCTGGAAAAAACACGTCTCGTCGATGAAAATATACATTTTATATTTTCATCGACGAGAGAGTCATTTAAATTTTACATTTTAATAACATTTTACAAGTCATTTAAAGACCTATTCCTTCTACCTATTGCTAAATATTCTATTCTTTATTTTTGCCTCTTGCGTAAGATAGCTTTTTTTTTAATGTAATTTTTTAAGCAATGGGAAAAAAGCGAGAATAATGCACTTGAAACAAAAATACTGTTTAAAAAATAATTTTTGTTTTGGTTGATTTATTATTTGTTTATAAATAAAAATACGATGCAAACTGAAAGATTTTAGAAAAAATTGCCACTTTCTAGCACTTACCTAAGAAAAGATAGTTATAAACGATATAAAAGGTTTAAATTCTTTGTTAACTTTCATTAATTATTACCTCACTAAATAAAAAAAAGACAGAAAGGTAAAAATTGCCGAAAAACCGCAACTATCAGGCATTGATATATATGAAGATAGTCATAAACAATAATAATTTCTTTAAAAAATTCTTTTTCCTTTATCTAATTATTTATTAAATCACGCCTTATAAAAAATAGACAAACAATTGGAAACTTCAGAAAAAACCGCAACATTCTGACAATTAAGCAAAGAGAATATTTGTAACAATGATAATATATTGTTTAAACAATTCTTTTTGTTAAATTAAACTCATTATTACTTCACTCCAATTCAAAAATTGAAAAAAAACAGAAATTTTAGAAAAAACCGCATCGTTCTAGCATTATTCAAATATAATATCATTAATAATAATAAATTGTTAAAAAAATTAATTTTCTTGACTCTAATTAAGTATTTAACTTATCTTTATTAAAAATTTGACTAAAAGTGGATTTTTTAACTGCAATTTTGTAGCATTTTTCTAAAAGAAGATCATCAACAAAAATAATAAATTGTTTTAACAATCACTTTTGTTAACATTGATGAACTATTACTTCCCTCTAATTGAAATTTGGACAACAAGTGGAAATTTGTTTAAAAACCGCGTCTTTCTAACTTCATTCTATGAGAAAATTGCTAAAAACAATTATAAATTGTTTAGACAATTTATGTGAACATTTAATTATCATTATGAAATGGTCAATTGTGTGCCGGAAACAATTTGCATAGAAAAAATCACAAAAAAAGTCATAATTATCGCCAAAGACTCGCAAAACCATTTTTTCACTTATGGGGGTTTTTTGGGACCCTATAAAATATACTTATGTTGTTGATATTTGAAAAGTGATATTTCATTCGTATTCTATGTCTGAATGTGAATAAAAGTGTCAAGTTTTAACTCGATTAAGATAATATTGAGGATTCTGAATAAGAATTACAAAAACGATTTATTTCTGTGTGGATTCGAATGAATTTCGGGGGTGTCCCAGAGGTATTCCAATTTTTTTAAAGCATCAAAAATTGACGTTTTTTGTAATATTTTATTATTACCCCTGATAGCTAATAATTTTGCGTGAATATTCCTGAAACATTTCAATTGAAGGTTCAGAGGATTCCTAAAAATATTCTACAAGGATCCCGGAAGTTGCTGAATCTCCACGTATCCAGGAATGTTAATTCCCAAGGAAGATTCATGGAATGTTCGTGAAAATTTTTGCACCATATAAATTAAATTAATTTAATTAATTAAATTCTTCATGAACATTCCGTGAAACTTTCTGGATTCGCAAACATTAACCTGCTTCCCGAAACTTTCCTGGAACATTTTTCGGAACTCCCCAAACCTTCCACTGAAATGTTCCAGGAATGTTCAGGAAAACTTTTGTGCTATCCGGAAAATAACCATTTTGTCTTCAGCTTGAAAAAATTTATTAGAAAATCAGAAATTTAAATTAATGTTAATATTATAAAAAATAAGGCATTTTATCAAAGAGCTCAACAAACAAACGTCCGGATAATTTCTGCCGGTAGTGTATACTCAAAAAATTAAATATTTTGTGAACTAAATATTTTCAGATGGACTGAGAAAAAACTTTAACTACAAAACGTACTCAAAATTACAGATATAATATTATTTTGTCTTATACTTACCTATAGAAATAAAGAAAACGGCAACAGCGATGAATAGGCCACCAGCGGCGACCTTCGTTTTCTATTATATATAATACTGATTTACCGAAAAATTCGTTAACAGCGCAACTAATTGATATGCTACAAAATTCTTCCCTATTTGCAGTGTATACTGTTTCGAACTTCTTAATTAAAGCCGTGATAGAGATAGCATCGAACATTAACAATCTTGTATTTTATTTAAAGAGGGATTATTCAGTTATCATTCCTAGACAGCCGCCGTAAGTTTTCTGTGGATAGCATTAAAATATAAAATTCTGATGAAATTATAGTAGTTTATTATCCTGGAAATCTCTTCACTGAAGATTCAAAAATATGAATGAAATTTTTTTCTACGTGGTAGATGAAAGAACATTTTTTTATCCATTACTTTGGATTCAATCATTTTTTGACTAACCTAGTGACAAAGAGGATGAGGTTCCAACATCTCTAAAAAACTACTCTAGCGTTGAAACCGATTTACATTTATTTTTGTGGTATTAGAAACTCTTGACCTTTCCCTTTTCGGGGAGATCAAAAACATTTGCATTACGGCTTATGTAGGAGGCAATGTAACCAAGAAAAACTCACCTGAAAAGATCAGTTTCAAATGCTAGCATATCGAATTCGGGGGCCATTGTTTTTCTCCAGGAAGCTCAAATCCATATTTGTAAGGAAAAAGTCTTGCGGGATCGTCAACACTTGCGATCAATATTATTAATTTAATAAAATATCGCATTTTTAAATTTTAGAAAAAAGTAAACAGAAACTATGTTAACAACGCCGCCTGGTCTGACGATTGATCACTAAAAACGCTTTAAATGGACTCATGGCGCCATATTCAAACTAGAAAAATTATTCAAACAAACATTTTAGAATCAATGTATTTCTCCTTCTTTTCATTTTATGTTAATAAAATATATTTTCAATTAAGTTTATTTTTCATGTTTTTTAATAATTTATGGTAACTAAGTAACAATTATTACTCCTATGTCTGTTTGAAAAATTTTTCTCTTTTGAAAATGGCGCCAGAAGTACATTTAAATCGATTTAAGTGATCGATCGTGAGACCAGACGGCGCTTTTAACATAGCTTCTGTTGACTTTTTTCTGATAGTTGAAAATGCGATATTTTATAAATTTAATAATATTTATCGTAAATGTTGACGATCCCGAGGGATTTTCCCCCTTGAATATGAATTTGAGCTTCCCAAAAGAAAAAAATTACCTCCTGATAACCATTCGATGTCCTAGCATTTAAAACTAATTTTTTCAGGTGAGTTTTTCTAGTAACATTGCCTCGTGCATGAACCTTAATCAAGATTTGTGGACTCAATGATTATTTGATAAAATGAATGACGAAAATGATGATGTTCTAATATCTTCAGAAAAACTACCCTCAAAGTGACACTGATCTGAATTTGTTTGGAGGGGTATTATAAATATTTTCCCATCCCCTACATAGAAAAATCAAAAAATTGTCATTATATGAGTAATCTTGTTCTGTGAGACAATGATTTTTAAATTATTTATTTGAAAGGTGTTAGGAACCTTTTCCCTTCCCTGACATAGGAAAATCGCAAAATTATTGCGATATTCAAGATTTTATGAATGAACTATTTTTGGATAAGCCTAATGACAAAAAGAATGACGTTCTAAAATCTATTATTTAAAAATAAATGTCAAAGCATCGACAACTGTAATTTGGTGATTGTGAGTTCTCTTTTGTTAAAGCTGCTGGGGCTTTAACGAACATGTCGTCATCACGTATCTCGTGCTTCGCACTCGATTTTGTCGAAAATTTGAACTTGTCTACCTCATGTTCAACACTATTATATCAAATTTATCTTATTTTTTTTCTGTACCTCGGCCTGGGATTGCTTATTCTGATATTGCAAAATAAAGTACGCTGTCTTGTTTTTATAATTAAAGAAGTGCGTATCCAATAAAAAACAACTTTGCTATTAAACATTTTACTGCAACTTGTGTAGTTTATTATAAATCTAATTTGTTTGTTTTAATTCAGTCGAATCAGTTTTAATTTATAATACAAATTTTTTTAAATAAAATGTTTTTGTAGCTTGTATCCTTTGAAAAAAATTGATATTCTTATCATTAACATAATTTCATAACAAAAGTTTATACCAAATTGGTAGATCTTTTTTGGTTGAACAACTTTTGTCTTCTTCTTTTTTTCGTCTTTCGCGTCATTTTTCCAAAAATTAAATTAATTTTCGTTAAAAAAAATGAATTTTTAACAAACGTGAATTATTTTCTAACCAAAAATGTGAATTTTAAATAAAATACATGAATTTTTCACCAAATAGTTGAATTTTCAACTTATAAGGCTAAATTTCTTACCGAAAACGAAGTAATGAAAATTTTAGATTAAAAATGAATTTTTAACAAAGTGATTGAATTCTGCACCAAATATAGGAATTTTCAACTAAAAAAAAATTTTAACTGAGAATAGAAACTTCAAATTTTTAGTTTAAAGAATTAATTCTCAATTAAAAAAATTGAATTTTTAACAAACAAGAATAATTTTGTAACCAAAAAATTGAATTGTAAACAAATGATATCAATTTTCAACAATGTTTTTGAACCTTACAACCAAAAGGTCGAATTATCTACAAAGCAGTTGAATTTTCAACCAGAAAATATTATTTTTTTTTACAAAAAAGTTAATGTTCTACCTAATAGATTAATTTTTTACTCAATTATTGAATTTTCGAGCCCAAAATACTAACTTTCTATAAAAAACAAAACAGTTAAATAAAATGTATTATAAAAAGATGAATTTTCGACCCGAAAATATGAATTTTAATCTAAAATAATGAATCTTCAACAAACAAAAAAAACTTTTAAAGTAGTTTAACTTTAAATTTTCTTGAGTTAACGGTGGTTTTGTGAAATAGTTCTCTACGAGTTAACAGTGTTTTGTAATAATTATGAAATAATTATTTTTTATGATATTATTAATTTTCAAAAGTATCTTATGTACTTCAATGTATCTTTTTTTACAATTTTATTTAAATAAATGCATTTTCCACAAATTATTTGAATTTTCAACTCGACACTATGAATTCAAAAAAAAAAGTTTTATTTCCTACCAAATATAGTTAAGCTTTTAACGAAAAAGTTAATTAAAAAAAACAAACATAATTTTTCAATCAAATATGGAATAGTTGCATTTTAATTTCAAGAAATTAATTTTTTGTTAAAGTGATGAATTTTCCACAAAATATACAAATTTTAAACTTAAAAATATAAATTGACAACCAAAAATTAAAAAGTAAAATTTTAAGTTGAAAAATTAATTTTTACCCAAAAAGATAAATTTTCAACTATAATTATGGAAAATTTAATTGGAATAGTTATCTATAATTTCAGTTAAAAAAAAACTTTAACCAAAAAGAAAACTAATTTTCAAAAGAATAATAACATTCTTAAAAAAGGTGATCATAAAATTATAAATCTTTAACTGGAATAGTTTAATTTTAAATTAGAAAGTGGAATCTTAAACTTGGATGATGAGTTTTCAACTATAATAATTGAATTTTCAACCAAAAAGAATTTACTACCAGTTAAATTGAACCAAAAAGACGAATTTATAACAAAATAGCGAAATCCACAGCTAAACAAAAGAATTAAAAAAAGATTAATTTTATACCTAAAGGGATGGATTTTTAACAAAGTACATGAATTCTCGACCCAACAGCAAATAGTTTCATTTTTTCCCAAAATATTTGAATTTTCAACTAAATAGTGGAAATGTCAACTACAAAAATATTTTTCTACCAAGTTGTTACTTTTTCAACTAAAATTTTTAATTTTTAACTAAATATTTAGATGTTTTACTAAAATAGGTGAATTTTCACCAAAAAGATGAATTTTCAGCCAAATAATTGTATTTTTACCAAAAAAGATAGTATATACAAAGATTTGAATTTTCAAACAAAAAAGACGAGCTTTCTACATAGCAAATACATTGTTGACATCAAACTAAGAATTTTTAACAGAAAAGTTAATTTTCAAGCACATATTTTAATTTTCTACCAAATTGTTGAATTTTCAAGAAAAAAAAAAAATAAATAAATGCAACCAAAAAATACGAATTTTCTGCAAAATAGTTCTTTCTCAACAAAATATATGAATTTTTAATCAACTATTTAAATTTATAAATAAAAAAGACAAATTTTTAATTAAAAACATAAATTTTCAACAATAAAATGGTTATATTTTCAGTTAGTAAAAACTGGTTAAATTTTTTATTCTAAAAATGAATTTTTAACGAAAAAGACGAATTTTCAACTAGGAAGATTCAGTTTTACAAAAAACACGAATTTTCTAAGAATAATTTTAGACCAAACAAATTTTTTTTCTAAAACATGAATTTTCAAGTAGAAAAGATTGATTTTTAATAAAAATATTAATTTTTAACCGATAATGCAAAAGTTACATTGTTAGTTAAAAACAATAATAAAAAAATCAAAATAGTTACATTTTAAACATAAGAGATGAATTTTCAACAAAAGAGTTCAATCCGAAAATATAGTTTTCCAATAAAAAAAATAATTTTCTACCAAAAAGTTTAGTTTTCATAAAAATAGTTTAAGTTTTCACAAAAAGATCATTTTCAATCGACTTGTTTTATTTACTTCCAAATTGTTAAATCCCCGAATGGTTTTCTAATATGATTTCCTATTGTTGGAATATTTCAGTTATTGAGCAAAATATATTTATAAATCAACAAAATAATTAAATTTCAAATTTGTATTTTTTTAAAATCTTGAGTAAATTGATTATAATGATTTAAGAATTAGGCAAACCGAACCTCGATTTATATTTTTAACCAAAAAAAAAAAAAAAAATGAATTTTCAACCAAGAAGGTTAATTTCCGACCAAAAAATACGAATTTTTAACAAAATACATGCATTTTCAACTAGAAAAGATCAGTTCTCAAAGGAAAAATATCAATTTTCAATAAAAAATGGAATAGTTACATTTTTAGCTTGAAAGAGTTAATTATTCTAAACTGAAAAAACGACTTTTCAACAAAATGCTTACATTTTTCACAGAAGAGATAAATTTTCAAGCACAATAACGAATCTTGAAGAAATAAATTTTGAACAAGAGTTC
The DNA here is from genome assembly GCA_032357855.1 of Amphibolips quercusostensackenii. Taxonomy (NCBI): domain Eukaryota; kingdom Metazoa; phylum Arthropoda; class Insecta; order Hymenoptera; family Cynipidae; genus Amphibolips; species Amphibolips quercusostensackenii. The sequence goes on along the minus strand of JAUELO010444162.1, from coordinate 5,333 downwards.
CACCTAAAAGCTGATTTCTTAACCCCAAAGATTTTTTTAAAATAGAATAGTTAACTTCCCGAATAAGAAAATTCCCTAATAATAAAATTCCCGAATAATAAAATTTCCGAATAATAAAATTTTGGAATTGGAAAATTCCCCGATGATAAAATTTTCGAATTATAAAATTCACGAATAATAACGTTTCTAAATAATAAAATTCTTGAATTGGAAAATTCTCTAATTTAAACAATAAAAATTTTTTGTATATATTATTTATTACAAATTTATTATTTAAATATTTTCATAAATGTTTGCTCAATGTTTAAATTTTCTAAAATTATTCTTCAAATTCGTGTGTGTGTGGAACGAGCGGGATACGTCGATTATCTTGTTTGTTGTACAATCGACTATTGCTTATTGCTATCTTGAATTCAAACAATAATTTTAAAAACTTTAAGCATTCATAATAATTTGTTCGATAAAAATATTTGATTATTTGAATTTTATAATTCAGGAATTTTCTAGATCGGATATTTTATAATTTGGCAATTTTCTGTCGGGATTTTTATTATACGGGAATTTTACAATTCAGGAATCTTTATATTCGGGAATTTTATTTTTCAGGATTTTTCAGTTGTCCCGAATTTCAGAAAAAAATGACTTTCTAACAAAGGAGTAACATTTTCTTAAAAAATAATCAAATTTCCAATCAAATACTAGAATTTTCAACCAAACGAGATGAATTCTTAATGAAAAATATAATAGTAGACTTATTAACCAAAAGTAGTTTACTTCTTATGTTGGGTTGAATTATTTTAGTACAAATTTAAGTAAAAAATCGAGAGAAATGAGAAAAAGGGTATTTTTTTTAAGGAGAGAAAAAAAGAAGAATATTGCAAATCTTTCATCAAGTTATTTTCTAACTTTTCATTAAAATAATTTTTTAACCATTAGTTTGAAAGGTTTACAGACCTTTTAAAATATTTATTTTAATGAATCGCTGGGATCGAATTGGGAGGAAAAATAAGGAGTCTATATTTTTCATAAGCACACATAGAAATGGAATTCATTTAACCCAAAAAATACGTCAAATTATTTCAAACTCGTAGATCGGCGTAGTCGCAATAACATAACATTCGGAGACTTCGGAATAATTCGTCGAAGCTCGAATTTTCTCATTTACCAAAATATAAATCGTTCTCGAATAAGTAGAGAAACTCGACACTTTTCGCTTCATAAAATATGCTTAGCTATGTAAGTATTTCGCTCAGTATAAAAACCATACTCTCTTAAGAGTTTTCAGATTGCACAGGATATTTTTCTCGCCTCTGCTACAAAAAACTTTAGAAGTGATTATTCTAAGTCGAGTAAAATCTCAAGACTTAGAATAATTTATCCTCCTATCACTTTCCGTAAAACGACATATAGAAGGTGCGGAAGGACGCGTCCAAAAAAACCTCGTGCTTCGAGAGAGGGGTCGAAGCGCTTATCACCGTCGTACTCGGTTTCGACAATGCAAGCGTCCAGCCTGTTCGCCTGGGATGGTAAGCTGGATCTACAGGAACAAGATTTTGGGGTAAATCGTCCCTAGGCCCGAAAACGACAAGAAACTGTTGGTCGCCTATTAGAAAGGGTCGATACCCGTGTATCTTACAAGTTTTTATTTACATATTTGTAAGTTTCAGGAAAACCGGGAAATTAGTGAAATTAGTTTTTTATATAATTCTTTTATTTAAAGGAATTTTCGATAACCTTGATATGCAACTGCGTCTTGAAAGTCTAAAGGTGTCAGGCTAGTGATTTCCTACGTATAGCTTTATCGAAGTACGTGTAAATACGTTGTAAATACCTTATGTAGGTGGAGGTTACCTACTCTATAAATTTGAATCAAATTGAAAGGAGAAAAGGGGGACAGTGACAAGGGCAAAGGGGAAAAGAGAAAAGGGAAAAGGGGGAAGAGAAAAGTGGAAAGGAGAAGAAGAGAAAAAGCAAAGGAGAAGTAAAAAGAGGAAAGAGAAAGGAGAAAGGGAAATGAAAAGGAAAAAAAGGAAAAGGGCAAGGGAAAAAGGGGGACGAAAGAGTAAAAGAGTGAAGAAAAAAAGAGTAAGTCAGAAAATCAGAAAAGAGAAAATGAGAAAAGAGACAAGGTGAAAGGGGAAAAAGAAAATGGAAATAGGAAAGATAAAAGGGCAAATATAAGGAGGAAATAGAAAGACAAGAGAAAAGGGGCAAGGGAACGGGAAAGGGAAAAGGAGAAGAGGGACGGGAAAAGGGAAAGAGAAAAGAAAAAGTAAGAAAAAGGGAGAGGGAAAATAGAAGAGTAGAAAGGAGGAAAAGGAAAAGAGAAAAGGAGAAAGGAGAAAAGAGAAAAGCGGAAAGAAAAAATGAGAGATGAAAAGAGGAAAGCAAAAAGGGAAAGGAGAAAGGAAAAAGGGCACAGGGAAAAAGGGAGAATGAGAAACGGGGAAAAGGGAAAAGAGCAAGAGACAAGGGAAAATGGGGAAGATAAGAGATGAAATAGAAAGAGATAAGGCAATAGAGAAAAAAGAAGACGGAAAAAGAAAGGGGAGAGGTAAAAGGTAAAAGGGGAAAGAGGAAAGGAAAAAGAGAAAAGAAGAAAGAGAAAAAATAAAATAGAAAAAGGAAAGGGGAAGGAGACAAGGGAAAAAGAAAAAGGGGAAGAGTGAGACAGAGAAAGAGAGATTTTTCGATTCAGAACCTGCTCGGTCATAAGGTCGTACGGTCGGAGATTTTTTTCAATTCACTCCCATCCCAAAACAAGTTTCTCTTCGTTAAGTTAAAAAAAAAAAACATTTCCGGCTTTTACCTAGTTTGTAGGCATTTTTTATAGTCATCCTATCTAAAAAAATAGGAGTAAAGAAATTCTCAAAAACCTCGCACTCATTGTTGCTGACTACCTAATTATTCGCATACTGCGTGAATATGACTTAACATTTTAGAAGGCTATTTTTTCTGTTTTTAGTTTATTCTTTTACATTTTTGAAACTTTTGTTTCTGAAAGAGAAACTTAAGAATTATACATGTTTAAAAAATGATGAAAGAATTCTATTCACCACCTCTTAAACAAATGTTTTTTTAATATTGGTAAATAATACAGTTCTTAACATTTTGGTGTCACACTATAATTTGTGAACTTTTTCACACTTTTAAAGAGATGATTACCCTCCCGGGTAATGATGGGACATCGAAAGTGAAACATCGATGTTGCCGAACATTGATGTCAAAAACGATCGACATCGATGTATCAAAAGAAAAACATCGATGTTTTTGATGTTTACTGAACATCGATGATTTATTAAAAAATCTTATAAATCACAAAGGGTACCTTATCACTGAGCTGAAATTCCTGATACTATTATTTATTTAATTGAAATAAATTTAAATCACCTCTAAATAATTATAATTACATAATTATAATAATTAAATAATTATTACACTGGTCAACGAAATGTGACCCATGTGCTCACAGAATGAGACATGTCATTTTTACAGTAGTTTTTTGTGCTGAATCCGAATCTGGCCTCCATTTCTCTGCAGCACGTCAGGTTTTCGAGATTTTTTGGATTACAATTTTTTTTTGAAAAATTACAAATCAGGAGATAGAATGTTGTAAACAAATTTTTCAATGAAAATCAATACATGATTTCGATGAATTTTTAAATTCCAAATCTAACGGAGGGCTTTTTTCTGTGATATCTTATACGGTTGCCGAGATAATCTAGAAAAACGTAGAAAAACACGAAAAAAGTTGTTTACAAAAAACTGCATATCTAGCTGAAAGAATTTTTTTTCCTACGGTTCCAGGTGTCATTCTCTTCGTTGTTCAATGCCAAAGAAATTTAAAAAAATTAGGTTTCAGGCTATCACCGTTCGAAAGATACATGGCAGAAAAGTTGTCTGTTTGTACGGAGTTGCCAATTTGACGGCTCACACGTACTTGAAGCGAATCACTGTACTGTATCTAGTATTTCATTGTACCACAATCTTCAATATCTGCAAATTCCACATTATTCACGAAGTTTATTATTTTCTTAGTGTTAACAGTATTTAATTCTTTGGATTCTTGAGCAGGTTTTATTCACGCAGGCGTCACACGGGCACTGTACACGTGATACAAAGGATCGGTCGGGAGAAAGTGTACATAGCGCATGCGCTACTCCCCTCTACTATGTTACATGCAACAGCTCTGAGCTCTCCTGCATATCGTGCTCCGTGCTGTTTTCATTTCATGCTAGACCTCTGCGCAGTCACATGTGTGCTACCTATACTCTAGGACTAGAACTCATTCCTATTGAACCCCAAATTCATTAGCGCTGATTTTGAGCTATCATTTGACACTCATTCTGCAACAATTGCAAAATAAAGCGTAGTTGCAAAAATCATCCCGATAGCTTCTGCTACTTTTGCGGCGTTTTTGTCCCACAAAAACAGAGACAAAGAAATTCTCCTGCAATGCGAGAAGTTTACGAGATTTTTTTTCACATTAAGGCCGAAAATGGAGAAAAATATTGGATACCAAACAGTTGCTGCTCGACTTGTCCCATTTCATTTAGGTCAGTATATCAAGAGAATTTCAAAGATATCTTCACTTTTTCTTTCCCTACTTCTTGAAGAGAACCTCTGAACTATATCGATAATTGTTATATCTGTTTGACAAATGTTAGTGGCTACTCATCAAAATGCAAGGACCTTATAATTTACCCTAATGTTTCTTCCGTGACAAAAGCTGCGTTTGATCGTAAAGAGTATCTCCCGGTTAATTCCACGAAACGCAAAGCAGAAGGAATCAATTATTCTGATGAAAATCAAACTATTGAACATGAGCCGACCAGGAACTTGCCACAACAATTTGATCAAAAAGAATTAAATGATTTGATAAGAGATCTAAATTTATCTAAAAATGAGGCTGAAATCTTTGGCTCTAGACTCAAGGAAAAAAATTTGCTTGAAAAAGATGTAAAAGTCTCTCATTATCGAAATCGAGAGAAAGATTTAACTCCATTTTTTTTCTAGTCAAGATAGTCTTATCTATTGCAACGATGTAGATGGACTCATGAAGGCCATTGGTCATGAATATCAACCAGAGAATTGGTGTTTATTCATTGATTCGAACAAATACAGTTTGAAAGCTGTTCTCTTGCACGACGGAAACGAATATTCGCTGCTCATGACACCAATATGAAAGAGTGCTATGATGCCATAAAACTTTTAATTGACAAAATAGATTACGAGCTACATAAATGCTTTATCTGTGGTGATTTCAAAGTAATAGAAATTCTCCTCGGATTGCAATCTGGTTACACAAAACATTGTTGCTTTCTATGCACCTG
>JAUELO010444157.1:0-13895 GCA_032357855.1 Amphibolips quercusostensackenii | reverse complement strand
ATCCTCTGATACGCTCTTTGAAATGAGATGACTTTGGATGCTGCCCCAAATACAATTGCTGTAGTAAATTCGGCAGTGAAGGTAAAGGATCCAGAACAACCTCACCATGTAAGCAACAATCATGGAATGAATACCCGGTACGCTGAATTTTTTTAAGCTGCAAAATGACGTGCATTACAATGAATACAAAAAATCTTCATTGGTCCAATGTAGTGTTTTATCACGTTGATATTATCTGTGGCAGTTGCAACTCCTGAAAAGCCTTTTTCTTTGGCACGTTTTTGCCGAGCCTTTAGTGCTTGATATTCTTCACGAAGAAGTGAAGTTTCCAACCGAGTTTCTTTCAACAAATCACTTACATTCGGACTCACATTTTTACCAGATATACAATTTAACGTACTTATATCTGCTTCTGAATGATCAACAAGGGATAAAGAGAATAGTGATGAAAGATTAACACTTGAACCTTTCGACGTTGATGGAACATTGTTGAGAATTTCAAAGTCCGTATCGTTACTGCTCCTATTGCTCATTCTGGAAATATTTTCTTTTTTTTTCGTTCTTGATATTTTCGATTATACTCAGCTTTTTTTTTCTTTTCCATTTGGAATTCTTTTTCTTCTTCTTCTGAACCAACAATTTTTTTACGTCCCATTTTAGAAGTACTTTAAATGCAGTGTTGGCTGGGAACGAATAAATATTTGGAAAAAAAGTAGGCGTAAATGGAGAAAAATTTGGGTTTTTAAGTGTAACAATGATAAATTCACAGTTTCAGCATTCAATATACCAGTTTTCAAGATCCCAGATATCAAAGTTTTTATCCAAGTTCAGAAAAAAATCCACACAAAGTTCAAGGTTTCAAGTCCAAAAGTAATTTCGAATTTAATATCAGATCTAATGCGAAAAGTCAGGTTGAAAAAAAAAATTTCAAGACTATTTTTTCAAATTTTCAGATGGTGTTTTTATTAATCAAGACGATTTTTCAAATCAGTGTAGACAATTTCAATTTCTCAAAAGTAATGCAGATTTGAGATATTGATAAGATCTAGAGATACCAGACTCAGTTTGAAAACCCAATCTCACAGATATTCCTGAAAATAAAAAAAATTTTCATTAAATCAGATATTTTTCATGAATATTGAATGTTTTTTTTCAAATGTCGAATCAATTATACGTACTACAGTTAAAATTTAAACCACGACTTGATATTTCGTCCTCAAATACATATGGCAACAGTCAAGTACGCCAATTCTCGATTTTTTTCTTGAAAGTCACTTTTTTTTAAAACTTGAACCATTAATTTTTAGCTTGTACTGAAAGTGGATCCCTAGAATAAATCAAAGATGATCATTTTTTCAGATAAATATTAGGGAAAAAAAGTATATTAATATTAATTTAATAATGTAATATTATATGAAACACCAGAAATACAGTCAAACCTGGACTTACTTCCCCTTGATTTACGGCTTCCGCAAATTGTCGCCGCGCCGCGATTTAGGGTGAGAGGAGCCGCGGGGCCAAAAGGAAAGATCGTTACACGTCAATCTAGCGTGAAAAAACAGGTCCGTATCGATAAAGCGCTGTACTTTAACGGCCTAGTTGGATAACTGCGTCATGACGTTGCGTCGCAGTTGACTCTCAAGCGGAAAAAGCACAGACGTTTGCATACCGAATAAGCATGATAGCGGGCTCGCATCGACCAGTAGCCGGCTCTGATGCTTGAAGCCGATTGGAACAATCGGATTATTTCGTGCTATGATCCAACAAACTAATTTCGTGCGATCGAATGTGCTTCTTATGTGGAGTACCTCTTTGACCTTGACAACAGCGCCACCCGACACACGAATTCTTGTGTATCTCGAATTTATTGCCGTTATTGGAGCAATTTTAATGAAAAAGAGCAGTGAATATTAATTCCTTTCAATCAAAAATGTTATACCACGATTTAAAATAAATTATTCACAATATGATTTCTTGTCATTGGAACACTATCTATCTCACATTCTCACATAGTAGAGAGAGGTGCGCCAACTGCAGTGTTCAAACTGTCAAGTGTTGGCAAGTTTTTTGCAAGGTGTTTTGATGCAGAATAGCGATGTGCTTTGGATACTGCTGTCTCCGAATAGTTTCTAAGTAAGCGAGAGACAGAGGTGATTCAGTGTCCGGACCGATTATTCAAGAGAAAGCTCTCATATTAAAGGACCAAGTGTCCGCAAACGTCTTAAGTACATGAGCAGGAAAAAGATTTACTTTAACGTGTAACTGCAAAGTTTCTTCCTCATTTCCGTTAAATATTTAGTTTCCCTTGTCTTCGCATTAGAAAAAAATATTTTCCAAATATTTCTTACTACGCAGAAAAATCCAATGAAAATGGTTCACATTCCCCTGCCTGTTTACGTCGGAGCTCCTGAATTTACCGCGACCGTCAGTCCCAAAACCAGCGGTAAGTCCAGGTTTGACTGTATATGATTCTGAATCGTAAAAATTCGAGAAAACTAAATCACTGGCACGTCCACCATTGCCTTTATCAAAAGTTTCGACGAATTAAAAATCAATAATATCTATCGATCAGTAACGTGGTAATTTAAGAGGTAACCGGAGTTCTGTTTTACCGAGTAAAATGTCATATATTGTATCAATTCATTATGCCTAAATTCAACGATAAATGTGATATTTGGAGAACAGCGGCCTGAAGAATTTCATAATCTGCAATCATATTCAAGAATCAATTAGTTTCGTCATTCAATACATAATAATCTTACATTCTGTAAACGCGTTAAATAATGGAACTGAAGTTCCCAACGTTTATGTGAAATGAAAAATAAACAAATATGAGTGTCCTTGCCTGAAATCTTAGGCATGGAGAATGTACATTTTGATAGTGAATAGTGACTAAAAATGTTCCATCCCGCTAAGTGCCGGGGAACGCTGCCTTTTTCAACCCCTAATCCTCAAAAATCAATTTAAAAATTCTAAAATCTGTTCCAAGTATCTTACCTACAATACAAAACGTGAATATTGTAGATTTAGATGGGAAATATTTGTAAAAAATGTTTTATTCCTCTAGCTGCCGGCGAACGCTGCCGTTATCAACCCCTAATCCTCAAAAATCTATTAAAACTTTCTAAAATCTATTCCAAGTGTCTTACCTAAAATACAAAACAACCACCGTAGCTTCCATCGAAGAAACGCGTGCAACGATTCGCCTGAAAAATAATTACGAAATCATAAATAAAGTTATAGTCATAAAATGAATGATAAGTATTACTTTTATTTTGAACATGTGATAAAAGTGAGGTTAGAAAAATAAAAATAAAATATAACGAAAATACTTACACATTTTTGTCGCCAACGAAAATCGCATCAACATATCTGTCACTCGAAAACTTACACTTTGCGTTTCGACTCATCTCGAATACGTTTCCAAAACGATTAACTTTTTTTGCGATAAAAAATCGAAAACAAAAGATGAAATAATCTGCCCGTCAGTATGTTTCATGAGATTGATGCAAAGACGAAGTACTATAAGGAGACCGCACGCCTATGGTGGAGATGGTGGAAAACAACCGAAAATCGGGATCCCCTGTTCACAGATTTTCATTTATTCCCAAACGAGAGCGCTACGTGCAGGGAATTAAGGAATCACGATTTCTATAGTAGCAGCTGATAATTAAGTAACAAATTTTCTCTGAAGGGGCACTCTCATTTGGAAATAAATATTGCTATGGAGAAAATCCGATGACAGGGGATCCCGAACTAGCGCCAGCTGCGAATTGATGATGATCACGTGATAATTTACGGTTTTGAACAATTACTGAGCACCATAAAAAAACGACCAATCACTAATCTCCAGGGAAAATCACTATCAATCAGGGAAAAGAATATAACCATCTCACTCACTCACACTAAGTTAAATACGCATGGAAAATTATTTTAAATTACTTATTATTAAGTCTGATGTATATATTTTTTAAATAATTAAAAATATTTCAACTTTTAATTTTAGTCACTAAGTACATAGTAACAAAGAACAAAACGAATAACAATTTGAATTTCGCGGGCTATGAGTGTCAGTAACATTCACGTGACTCGACAGCCAATCAGATGTCGAATAAAAAGGCTTATCAGCTAACTTCATGTGTTAACTCACTTTTTTTACTAAGTGATATTTTACTAGCATTTAATTCCTCTTCTAGTAACAATTTTTCTACTCAATCCTCTTTCTCCTTTCTTTCCCTCTTCATCTTACTTAACACCCCTTCAATACATGCAACTCCCCTTTTATCTCCTCTTTCCTGCAACTATACAACTATGCTTACCCTACTTCTTTCCGCCTCTTCGCACTCCTCTAAATAGTAATATACTGCTGCATTCCCCTTCCAGTACAATTCGCACATCCTCTTCTCCTTAGAAAGCCAAAACCTATCAAACCTTTTTATGCACCGACATCTCATCCTTCTTATGAACTTCGGAATTCCTTTCTTTCCTTTGTCACACAAATATTGCGCTCAACTTTTTAGTATAATGGACCTATAGCCTTTTATTTCTCTCTCTCTGATGTTTTGCTCACCCATCTCATACACCTTTCTCCCTTCCGTGTTCATCCTTCTTACTCTTTCCATCTGCAGTCTATTTGTTTCTAAATAACATTCCCTTTCAACCTCTATCTTTCTACACCTACTTCTGTTCTTCTTCTCTCTTCAATACTCCCTATTCAGATTACTGCCACCCTTTTGCAAACATTTCTCCTTATATTCATACACCGGACTCTCTGTTGCAATCCCTGAACTCGTTTTTCTCGTCCTCCTCTTGACAATCTTAGTGTCTACTTTACATATCTTTTCTGAATCATGCTAACCTCCACACTTTCCTTTTACCCCTACACCACCACTCCACCATATAAGACACTCATCACTAGCGATTTAATCAGTTTCATTCTTCTTTCAAAATCATCTGCAAAGCACTTTGTTCCCAAAGCCAGCAGCTGCCTCATCACCAGATGTGCTCTCCTCACTCTGTTCTCAATGTGGCCATCTACTTCAACATTTCTCTGAACAAGGAAGCTAAGGTACACAAACTCTTTTAACTTCTACACTATCTTTTCCTTCCACTTCCACTTAACACCTCTTATGTTAAACGCCCTGATTTGTGAGCGCTTTGCATCTCTATCCTTATAAACCTATCTCTGTGATTCATTCGTAACTCCCGTCATAATTGCCTTACTAGTCCTTTTTTTCTTCTTCACTCTGACTTAACTTCTGGAGCCTCCACATATACCCACTTAAGAGTTTCAACTCAATTCTTTCCTATTCCTTTCTGTCTACTTACATCTCTACCAGTCTCTCCACTTTGAATTCCTAGGATATATTTTCGAAAATCCTTATCTGTTTTATTTACACCTGCTACATTCCAGTACAGCACATTCACTACTCCACCTTGTTTTACTTTACCATTCTACTTCTAACAAATCAAGTCCCCATGCACTTTTTTTAGCACCTCTTTCTTCTTGTTCCACACTCACATTTTTCCCTATACTTATATTTTTCGATACGCTACTTTCGCCGCTTTCCCGTCACTCCTCTCGCGTCAGGCCCTGTCGTTCAGCATTCTCTGCACCTCCCTTTATTTTTGCGTCAGATTGTAATCGATGAAAGCCTACTTACCTTTTATCGTATTTGTATTTCGCGTTACCTTCAAATTTGCTTTTGAGTTCTCTAATTCCACAATAATTAATTTCTCCTATTTTCTTTTCTCCAGCCTAATTTTACCTATCATGCGTCTAGCCCTCCCTATGCCCTGTACCAGCTCCTTCACACCCTTCACTTCTTTCCTGCTCCTTAGCTTTAGCACTCTTATAAAAATATTATTCCTTCTGTCTGCTTTCTCTTTTCTTGCCATTCTCGACCCTTGTTCTCTACTCTCTCTTTAACTTCAACCAAGAAAATGTTTTACCTTGAAATTATAACGATAAGAAAAAGTAATTTAGGGACAGAAAGTCATCCAATTTCAGAAAAACTAGCTGTTATGAGATTTCTCGTATCTCAATAAAAAATTTTGTTTTGTTTCAAGAGCAATCAATCTGAAAAAAATCGCTATTTTCCATATCTCGATTTGGCTTTAAAATTTAATTAACCTTATTTTAACTTCAATAAGCTAATGTTATGCAAAGCACTTTTGAAAGTTATTGTATTGTACAAACAAAAATTTAGTTCTGCAATAAAAATAAACTCTTATTCACATTTTTTTAAATTGTGTGAAATAAGCTGTAATTTTTTGAAACCAATAAATAATATTATTGAAGTAAAATAGAACTAATGTATTCCTATGCAAAGATACTCTTGCTAGATTCAAGAATTTAAATATTCCTTGATCTTTATTTACACGTGCTAACTAAAAGCTCAGAAGTAAATAATAGCATATTTGTCAACTCAAAAGCTTTACTATGTTATAAGACTATGAATCCGTGAATATTATCTCTCATAATAATTTTAACTTGTATAAAATTCTATTAGGAATAACCGTTTTTATTAAAAATTATTAAAGAATAACAGGAGTCTACTTCTAAAAAGCGCATATTCCTGAATAATTTAAAACTCTTCATACATATCAGTGTTTAGACGCGCTGGTTACGAATATGATAGTAAAAATATAAAAAATTTTGTTTTAATGTCGAAAACCATGAAAAAACCATAAACGTAATGATTTTGAAACTCATCTCAGCAAATACAAAAAATTTTAGAAAAGTTGTAGATTCAATTAAAATATACATTTTTGATGCTGCACGGTTTTTTTTCCAGACTGATAGTTTCTAAGAATATTTGCTGTTGATTTTGAGTATGTGCAACAGGCATAAGTCTGGTAAGTTTTCGGCCTTTCTATGAATTGTCTGATTACATAAACAATGATGAGATACAAGAACATTTGCAAAATACGGTAAATAGTTGAACGACAACTCTGCCTGCTAAGAATGCTTTGGCCAGCGTTAACAATTTGCAGCCAAACACCTCAACAAAAGTACTGTAGAAGAACTATAACTGGAATACTTCAATGTAAGATAAACTGTTGTGTTTTCACTATGAAAGAGCGAGGGTTAAGGCTAACAGCTAAAGAAATATAAATTCAGGACAAAGTTTTCTCCAATCTCTTCTAATATATAAGACGTTCAAGTAAGATATCTTATCGCTGAGGTGAAGGACATGAGTAATTATCTTCTTATTATCAAATATTGAATGTCAGGTTGATGTGACGTGAAGAAACGTCAATAATGTTCATCCGTTATAGGAAGCTGCATCACACAATTCATAAGCACCATACCACTACCTTTTCCAAAAGCAGATGGCTTGATTTAACCAGAGGCAGATGCAGGAGTTCAGCGACAAAGAAGCTGATCAAAGTGTCCATTTAATATGAACAGAGGTGCTGTCCGCCTATATTTTCTGTTTGATAAAATGGGGGAAAGTGTGATAGGAGAGCATTATCCTTTCTCCTTTTTTAAGTAACCGAATCTAGTCACAAAAATAGAGAAGCAGAATTCATCATACAAAAAACGCCAGATAGCTGTAAAGAGATTACTCTTTGCTGTTGAATTAGCTAGAATCCGAATGGAAGTAGAACACCAGCCTTCTATTGTCGAATTGCCTCTAGTAGGCGAAGGTAACGAATGCGTAATTGGAAGTGAGATAATGGTTGATAGGAATAATAAAAATCAAATCCCGAATGCACTAGAACTACATTCGAACTTCACTAGAGTACAAATACGTAGTGCGAACACAAAGGCATTCTCTGACAAAGATGTACGTTACAGAATATTTGCATGCACTAACACAACGACTGAACAACAATTTTTACGTATGCATTCAAACGCAGCACAAACTGTGTTAAATGTGCAAACTCTTATTCATCGTGCAGCTGTAGCAGCTGTTAGAACATTAAGCTGCAGAATTCGGCTAAAAAATGCACCCTTTGCCTCAGTCAGCAAAGCGAGGAGCAGATTAGGTCAACTGACTCCATGTGAGACATGAAATACCATTAGAAAGCTAAAGCACTATATTAGTTTAATTATTTACCGATCAATGCATCGAGCATTAAGACTTTGACACCAGCAATGTTAATTAAAATTATATACTTCTAATGGCAGAGACTTGGTATTCTTACTACCAGACTGCGTTCGTACGATAAGAGTATTACAAGTCTGCATCGAAATCAAACCTTTGAGGCAGATAATAAAATATAATAAAAATAATATATATATATAAATAATAATATATTTTTTTATTACTAATATATATATATATATATTTTTATTATAATATTATATATAATAAAATTTATAATGAATAATGAATATGAATAAATAATAAAAACAAAATAACCAGAAAGACATAATGGTCCAATTATTAGAAGAAATGACACTATTAGGCGAGTGTTGGGAGGAAAACGAACAAAAGTAATATGCGCACTGTGTTGTTTAAAAAAAAAGTGTGTGGCAGTCAGGCCATACGGTAAAAAGGAAACTTCGATAGATGAACTCTTACTTTTCTCTTTTTCCTGTCTCCCTTTTTTTAACATTTCCCTCTTCCCTTGTTTTTGTACATTATCCGCCTCTTACTTTTACATTTACACCTTTACCTTTTTTCCTTCCCTTTACCCCTTTTTTTCCTTCCTGCCTTATGGTTTCCCTTACCCCTTCACCAATTTCGCTTCCTGGTTTCTTATTCTTTCTTTTTTGTTTTCTTTTTCGCTTTCACCTTCTTGAATTTTTTTCCTTCCCTTATTCTGATTGCCTTTTTTCTTTCCTTTTCAGGTTTCCCTTCTCCCTTCCTGGTTGCCCTTTCCCCTATTTTGGTTGCCCTTTTCCTTTCCCCTTTCTGGTTTCTCTTTTCCTTCTCCCTTGCTTATTTTAATATCTATTCATCGAAAAAAAAGAAAAAAAAAGTAAAAAGGAAAAGAAAAATGGGCGAAATTGCAAATTGAGACAGATCGGTAACGCCCTTGCTTCAGTCTTTACATGAGAGTTTTACACAGTTCTAACAATATTTGCTCAACTTACGACTATTAATTTCTAAAAGGAATTTTAATGAAGACAAAGCATAGATGTGCTCAGTGTGGTGTAGTAGAGGTACCAAAAAGAATCCTTTCTAATAGAGCAACTGAAAATAGCAGCAGAAAAGAAAAGGACGATTGTCGTATGCGTACGTTGTGCGCTGTGAGCGTACGTCTCACGTTTTTTCCAATTTACGTCCGTCTGAAAAGAAGTTCCACTTTATCTAGAAAACAAAGAGCAAGCAATTACACTCAAATAACCCTAAAGCCCTTAATAACGTCACTGATTAAGATGTTTTAACGGTTTTAAAAAGGATAAGTAACTAAAAAGTTTTATTCCGAACATGGTGCACAATTTCTAGTACAAGTGTTAAAAAAGTGTGAAACCTGCGTTAGCTAGGTTTTTTCAGAAAATCATCGCACACTTACATATATAATGCCAAGATTTATGTTGACAGGTACTACGTATATATTCCCTTGAAATTCAGACGCTCAAGGTCAATCTAAACATTGAACAATAGCTTGCATTTCAACAATTAATAAATGCCTTACATCAATAATTGCAGTTAAGGTATATATGAACCAAACGCGTCCACGGGTTGCCGATAGAGGGTCCATCAGATAAGGCTATCTGCTAACTATGGTTGAAATAATTAATAAGCAGTCGCGGGAAATTGTCAAAGTATGGTCCCAAAGAAATAACCCGCATGCAGAGGCGTAACAACCATGCCGAGAGCTGAATAGCACCTAGGTGAGTTGTCTTAAACGGTGACTCTGGAATACCAGGTGACCTCTCCGAGTATGCAGCAATATCCTTGCATTCAAGGTTCTACAAGGTTAGGTGAACCCTTTTACCTAGCTGTTTGTCGGAACAACATTGATTAAACCAAACATGGGTGCAGTAAGTGCAGTTTAATACAATAAAACACGCAGGGCTCCTGACAGTAAGTCTGACAACAATGCCGACTACCCTAGAATTCGGAAAACCAATCAAGACAGAGTCAATCCGATGGACCAGCAAAATCCTAATACTTTTAGATTGACGGATCGACCCAGGGACGACCTGCTAGTGTGCTATGATACCAGTTTAGACTCTAAACGAGAAGGTTACATAACACAACTGCATGATCTTTGAGGCGAGAAACAACTAGAGCTATCGCACTTTTTGCAATAACGTCTGCAATACCGTGCTCAGTAAATCTAAAAAAGCGGTTATGCAAGAGTAGCGTCTGCTTTACCGCAGCTTGAACAAGCTGGCAGCAGAGAAAAAAGGCTATAATAAAACTAGATGCGGACACTTATCTAGTACTGAAATAGCGATGCTTTAGCACTCGGAAAAACATCAACATTCATGTTTTTCTCAAGCTTAAATGTTTGGTTAAACTGGATAGCTTGCTTCGTGGAGATTTTCTTGTAGAGTCCGACCTCTGGAATATGAATTGTAGTGTGTATGATTTAGTAAGAGCTTTGGCATATGCAAACAGGGAACATTCAGTACGTGATTGACTACATGAAATCTAGCAAGAGTTCTACTGCCAAGGTTAGATGGTTTACGCGCGAATTGCAAGTCCGTTATCACATGTTCAATGAATCAAAGCTGTTTACTATTAGGGGGCATATTTTGAACAGAATACGGATATTATCTGTCGCTAGAAGGAGTCTCGAGCGAAGAGAGAGGTCGGTCAGAAAAAATCAAACAGTTTTTCTAAGACCGATCTCTACTTTTCCAAGATCTTCTAGTTACTGTTGACCACCCGCTCAGACTAGAGGATGTCAAACCATTTTGGCAAGAAAGCTATGCTAGTATTTACTAAAAAAACACTCTAAGAACATTAATAGCTTAAGGGAGCTGTGCCGTGTCCTTATTACACCAGAGAAAGAATGTTGACCTATTACTACCCAGGAGGTGACAATGTTTCAAAAGGCACGAAGAACTATTTAGCTTCGCAACACAGCTGACCCTTAAAATTACAGGACAACAGCTTGCTTAAGCGCACTGTATAGTATATTCGCAGTTATCCTAAATGATAAAATTGTTCAGTCAATTGGACCTGTGTAGTGAAAGATCTGCAAACGACGCGGCATTAAGGAAAGCGTAGCAAGAAGTTAGGAGAACCTGCTTATCGACAGATTTGCCTGTAAAGTCGCAGAATCCTACCAGTGCTCCTCATCATTGAAAAAAAATTCATAACCGGGAAGATTTTGATTCAACATTGCATAGATTGTTCATATGTCTGTGGCACAGCCTAAATGTTTTTTCACTTATCGTCAGGTGCACAAAAATATTGGTAACGCTTTGGAAAACCAGATTCACTATCTTATCTGGAAAACATCGTGTGACAACTAACACCGTCACCTTACAGAAAGGTGTCTCTCAGGGCCATATCCTTTCTCGCTTCATGTTAGTCCTATTTTTTTTTGCTCTGCAATATTCCCAAGAGTACTTCTGCAGCAAAACTGAAGTTCGAAAGCATAAGGTCACTCATGTATTTCACATCGATGATCTAAAAATCTATGCTCAAAATAAAGAGCAACGAAATCTAGCTTTAGAAATTGTCGAACAGTACAATAAAGAAATTGAAATAGAGTTTAAAGTACACAAATGCACCAAGGTTTATTTAAAGCAAAAAAACTTGATTGTCTTTATTTCAAACAGCAAAGGAGGCTGCTGAAATACCTGGTATTGACTTTAATATCATAAGTAAGCAAAATGCATTAAATATTATTTGTCTTGATCACTCACTGCTGATGGCACAGATCAGAGAAGTGCATGAAAAAAAATCCCGCAAACAGCTCCTGGACAATACGATCCACAACATCTTCTACATAAATGTGAATTACAAGCAAAAAAATTCTTGATCATGACTGCAGAGAGTGTCATGGGCACTACAAGCATCTAAGGCACATACTTTCTAGTTGTCCAACTAATGCTGAAACGACGTATATCCAAACGCACAATGCAGCATTAAAATTGCTTTATTACCATTTTTGTCAACTCTGTTGACAACTGTTTCACTTGCGCACTCGAGGCAGGACATGGTTTTTCTGGACTTCAAAAAAAGTACCATGTTCGGTATCGAATTTTTGGCACTAGCTGACAAAAACATTGAAACCAAGGAGAATAAATAGCAATAGAGGTATAAAGACCTTATAAAGTAGTTGAGATAGTAATAAACAGAATATTCTGTTAATCTAGTCGTTCTGATTATTATCAGTGCTTTTGGATAGGACAAGCTTCAACTGTTTAATTGCCTAAAAAGCATTCCTGCATGTCAACGACATGCTTAGACACTAACAGGGAAAATGCAGAAAACGATCGTCCTTGGGTCGCTTTGTGTCCTCAGACTGCAGGAAACCTTTGCCGGAGCATCACATTGACTTTTAGCAGACTGTGATCACTTACTAGTGAAAAATCTTGCCATCATAAACTATTGTCAAGATTTATTGATCCTGCTCTCCATTTCCATGAAAATCAATGTAAAAGGAATGGCGCGACCTGAAAAAAAAACCTGCACCGAAAGCTGTGATTAATCAAAAGAGAAACTGCTGAAAAAAGCAACCATCTCAGAGAGAGACCCTGTCAACGTGACAAAGCGCCATCTTTGAGAAATTGTGTTTGGAATACTAGAATCTGTTTAGGTTTTGTGCTTCTAATTTTCTCGTTAAAGTCAGAAGGTACTTTTGAGTTTTTCTCATACTCTGTTTAAACCTAAAAGGCAAATCCAGGAAGACGCTACCGTTTCCGAAAAATGTTTAATGAATAAAAAATGATCGCCGATTGAACTGTTAAAAAACCAAATTTTCCTTAAAAAACGGCATTAGAGCTTCATGTATAAATTAATTATGAATTTTTAAAAATATTCGGTTAAATATTGTGGGCTATTAGTTAATTAAACTGTCAAAAAATAGAATTTCTTTGAGAAAAATAAAAGTAATATTAAAAGTAATAAATCGGTCGAAATTTCCTGAATCTAAGGAATTCAAAGGAATTTAAACAGCACAAGACAATTTTAATATTGCGAATTTTAAGAACTTAAATACTGCTTGTTCTGTATTTACACTTGCAACCTAAGACTTAAAAATTCAATTAAAGCCGATTTGTCAACTTGAAAGTCTTTTTATTTCATAAGGCTATTTACCTATAAAGATTATTCCTTGTTCTTATTCTTAACTCGTGAAAAGTACAATAAGGAATAACCGTTTTTATTGAATATTACTAAAAAATAACACAGGTCCACTTCCAAAATGCGCATACCTCATGAAGTTATGTTTTTTAAATCTACGTGAAAATACATAGATCTACGGTTTTATGACAAAATACACCTATATATATATATATATGTATATTATACAAAAAAAAATCTAAAAAGTCAGATGCGAGAGTGACAGCTAATATTAGGAGTTCTTACGAATGTGGTATATTCATTTTCAAGGTTTAAATTTTCATCTACAATTGCAGAACAAGAAATGCTAAAATTTCGCCATATTTTACACAATTGAAACAAACTTGATTACAAGTTAGTTAGTATTTTGGAATAAAATTTTATTATGTATGTGTTCTACTAACTTCTAAAAAGTTGCTAACTTAAAAGGAAACTATAACCATATAGCTAGGTCTATTCCTAGACTCTAACCTACGTATGGTAAACTGTACAAAAGTAGAAATTTTTTTCTAAGTTTTCTCCGCCGAAGGCATCTTAGTTAATAGACAGTCATGGCTGTTTGCTTTGTTGTGTCATTCCTTATCGAGAATGTAGCTCATTCAAGTGTGAATTCTTCCAACTCGCATTTTGAGAAAATATACAAATTCATCCACTTATTAGGGGATCGAAATTTATTATTGAACTAAGCCC
>JAUELO010444147.1:0-13897 GCA_032357855.1 Amphibolips quercusostensackenii | reverse complement strand
GCACCACCGACTGTAAATCTGGCGCCATTTTCAATGGGAATGTTTATAGTCGTGATCAAGACAAGCCTATTGGCCTACTGTGTAAATAGCGCGCTTTGCAGACGCTATGATTGGTCGCAGTTTCCGTGCAAACCTGACTTTTAATTTTGATCCTGAAGCAACCGCATCAAGGCGGAACAAGCCTCCACCTCTGCGTCTATAGTGACAGGCCTTTCGAGATTTTTTTTGGGAATGAAATTCGGTTCCGCAAATGGCCTTCAATTGTTTTATCGTTAAAGGATTCTATAAAAATAAACAAAAATGATTATCCTTCAAAATGGCTCATACATTAAAAGGTTTTCAAATCCTAATTTTTCTTGAATAAAAAATTAGTAAATTTATGAAATTGGAATTTGTTTACTTTAGTTTGAAATACATTAGGTTGGAAAAAGTTCAGATGCCTTCATTTTGTAATACGAGTAAGGTATTATTTATAATAAATCAAATATTATATTGTATCTCTAATTTTAGAATTCCTAATTATATTTTTTATAAGTCATAGTAAGGTGTACTATCGAGTTAGCAAAAAATTGTATGCTCAATATCGATTCCTTTGTTTCCTTTTGAATTCCACAATAATAAATAGATGTTCAGTTATATACCATTAACTTTTTGAAAATATATTAACTTTTGTTTAAATCTATAAAATAAAAGATTAAGACAACTTAAATTAACGAATCATTATATAATAATCAACGAAATTTATGTTATTGAAATTTATATGCCAAAGGAACTCTGGTTTCTATATTGATAATGTTTAGTGTTCGCTAAAAATAAACGGCTCATTTGCAGCCTAAACAAAGTAATTTTAATTCTACAAAATACTTTACTATCAAATGCACAAATGTTGGGTTATAAAAACATATTCAGCTGTTAAATATTTTCAGGTTGTTAAATATAGCACGTAATTGCAACAAAACAGGATTAGATAGTGAGCTTGAAATGGGTTCAATAAATAAAACACATTTTGTGAACCATATTTGCAATTCATTTTATATGAATTTCAATAGGTTGTCTTGAGTAATGTACTAAGTACGCATATTTCAAATTAAATTATTGATTAAACTGTAAAGAATTTCGATTTCCGATTATTTGCTAAAAGATCCATCTACATAGCGGCATCGGCTTACTGGACATTCCTTAATTTCTTCTAAAGTCATTTTCTCAATATTTCCGTTTTCCATGTTTATTTTCGCCCGGACCTTTCGTTTGAAGAGACCATACAACCCACTAAGAGTACCATTATTCCCCAATATTGCAAAAATTTCACCACTAGGTGTTGTTAATACAATTTGTTCTGAGATTGGCAGGTGCGCATAAACATTTTGTTTTAATTGCAGTGAAAGTGGTATATTGGGAGGAAAAGTGTATCTGCGAAATTCGAACCGCCGGCAAAGATTGAGAGTCGGAATAAGCCTAACAAGTCCAAGTTGGACAAGTTTATATCCAAATATACGATCATCAGGACTTCTAGCAAGAGTGTGCCTCGCAGGAGCAGACGCGGCAGGAGCAGACCCAGCAGAATCAGACTTGGGAAAAGCAGGCCTGTCAGTTGGAGATCTGGTTCTATCACGTAGACTAGGCTTGGATTCCGCAGGATACTGATGCTTGCGATAAGAAGAATGTGGCCAGCGACCAGGGCGGGGAGTATCAGGCCATTTGCCATCGGATTGTGAAATGCATTCTGCAAGAGAAAAGATAGGATTTATTTTTGAATAGCATACATGTATAGTCGGATGTTATAAACCACTTGTGTGGCAATAATTCAAAAAGAGGCACTGCAAATTGTATGTAATTTTAAATTGGCTCTGTTTAAAATTTACGTCGCGCTATTTTGGAAACTTTTTTTACACCTGCCCTTCTTTGTCAGAGTTTATCGCATAGGGTTGAACCTACCACGGTTGATATTTCATCGCCTGTGTACGTGAACATTTAGAAATATAACACCTGTTCACGTTCAAATTTTCAAGTGTAACATATGTGCATGTGCACATTACAGAGGGCACTATACGTGCATGTCTGCATTTCATCGTGCACAGTTTGTGGGGTACCATACGTAGACATATAAATTTCATTGTGCGCAGTTAGAAGTTCTCTATCAAAGTACGAGAGGAAAAGTGTATCTTCGAAATTCGAGTTGCCGGTACTGATTGCGTCGGGAAACAAGCCGAATAAGTCCAAGTTCTCTAAGTCAATATCTGAGAAATTTAAAATCAGGACTTTTGGCAAGAGGGGGCCTGGCAGAAAAAGAACTAGCAGGGGTAGACATGGCAGGCTTAGACGTGACAGAAGACCTGGCAGAAGGCCTAGCAGAAGCAGACCCGGCAGTATCAGACCTGGCACGTAGACGAGGCTCGGACTGGGCAGAAGACTGAAGTATGCATGAAGAAAAAAAACAGGTGGGCAACGACCGGGACGAGGAGTATTAGGCCCATTGCTGCTAGATTGTGCACCTAATACTGCAAGAAGAAAGCAAGGATTATTTTTTTAATAACATGCTTGTACCTTTAGATGTCATTAATCATTTTCGTGGATACAATTCAAAAGAAGACACTGCAAGTTGTATATAATTTCAAAACGGGTCTGTTTAAAATCTACTTCACGCTATTTCAATTCTTTTTTCGCAACTTTCCTTTTTTGTAACAGGTAAACAGACAGGTCTGAACCTTCAAGGGTTTTCTACTGAATGGTTTGATTATTATTCAAAATCGATCGATTTTTAAATAGCAAAAATGGACTTGCAACAAAAGAATTAAGTTTTGAATCTGAATGACGATTTTTTATAAGAAAGTTTAAATTTTAAGCATGAGAAGATCAATTTTTGCACTTTATAGTGTATACGAGAGTACCGCTTGTGCACGTGCACAGATAGGATGTGTACAATATGTGCACGTGCATAATTTAGACGGAAGCATATGTGCAAGTCTAAATATTATCATACACAGTTGAGAGTGTAATATCTTTGCACTGGAACAATTGAGAAAGTAACGTCTTTGCTCATCGAAATATCATCGTGTGCAGTTGGCAGGTAAAAATCTGTGCAAGTGCGCATTTTGGGTAGTACCATCTGTGCAGGTCTGAATTTTATCATGCGCACCTATAATCATACCATCTGTGCACCTCTACATTAAATTGTGCACAGCTAAGACGATAACATCTGTGCACATCCGAATCTTATTGTGCATATCTAAAAGGGTA
Source organism: Amphibolips quercusostensackenii (assembly GCA_032357855.1). Classification (NCBI taxonomy): domain Eukaryota; kingdom Metazoa; phylum Arthropoda; class Insecta; order Hymenoptera; family Cynipidae; genus Amphibolips; species Amphibolips quercusostensackenii. The sequence goes on along the minus strand of JAUELO010444147.1, from coordinate 10,660 downwards.
CCAACTGCGCCTGTCGAAATTCAGAGGTGCTTAGTTGTCTAGAATATATTCAGATCAAGTTCGTACTTATTTTGCACAGAATGCCAAATAAATCAGAGAAATTGTTATTTGCAGAAAGGCTACGAATATTTTAAACTATATATTATATTGTTGTATTCACCAATAGAATTAATCAGCAAGAATATCCCCAAAGTATAAATGATCCTCATAGTTCCCAATAAGACAAAAATCTACAGTTAACCGTGCAACTAATGTCTATTCTGTTTCTTGATCAGAGGAAAAACTTGTTATCTTATGATTCGCATAACCTTTAGGCTTATCTTGCTAACGTTAAAACTGATAAAACAAAATTTTATTTGTATTTTAGAAATAAGTGTCACGAAAAAAAAATTAGTTACTAACTTTCTCAGAACTAATGTAAGAGTTTATATCATCTTTTGCGTTTTCAGGAAAGCCGTTTTCTGTTGGAATTTTGTGGCAGACTAGATTGAGTGGATACTGAAGTGCTTAATATGACCTTTGACCCTATTTTAGGGTCTACGATCACTAATAAATATAACAAAAAAAATGTATACAGGCGTATGAAAATTTTATTGGAAGATGACCTTTATAAAAAAATTTGGTTAGTAAATACTGATATAAGGATAAAACAAATTAATTTTAGTAAAAAAATTTTGTTTCAACAACAAACTAATACACTGGATGTTTTTTAAAAATAAATTGTTCATAACAATAAAGTGAATAGAATTAAATAAAATTACATATAGTTTAAACCTATTAATTTTCTGTTTGCAATAGTTTTGTGGCGAAAAAATACGGTTTAAATAGTTTTCATAAACGTTATTTCATAGTCGCGCTAAATAATGTTTAAAATTGTCAAAAAATAATTAAGCTAATGTTTAGCTTATGACTGATAAAAAGTATATTCATTTTGTAGCTACTGTTAATCTAATATTTAAGTAGACATTTATATTTTGGAAAAAATTTAATTAAATTTTAATTATTCATACTTTTTGTATGATGGAAAATTTGATTAATTTTGTGTTTAATTTATAAACATTTAATTTTTGATTAAATTAGACCATTTATAATTACGAACACAACATTTGACAAACTTAAATTTTATTTTACTTTCTAGAAAAATATCTTATTTTTACATTATCATCTCAATCAGAAGGCTTAATGGAAAAGTATTGCGTGGAAATTGCCTTTTAAGGATTTTATCAAATCTTGACCTCTCCGAAATCACTGGTAGAGAAAATGGAATTTGTTCTGGTTTTATTAATTGAAAATCTTTTTTCAAAAATTAAAAATTCCATTTTTTAGCAAAACTAGACGATATGTGAGAAAAAGGTTAAAAAGAAAAATTGCCCAACTCAAAAATATGAACAGATTTTCTCAAAAAAAAAAAAAAATTTCATAAGACGCTTATTTTTCGTTTGAATCGTTGAAAATATTATTAAAAATAAAAACTTGCATTCTGTAGTTAAACTATTAAAAATACGAAAAATATAGAAACATAATAATTGTATGTCCGAAATTAAAAAGATTAAATCAATAAAATTGACTTTAAAAAAAAATATTGGTAAATTTGTTATCAATTATTTTTTGATTGAACGCCAATTTGTGTTTCAATAAGAATGGAAAAAAACATCAAGAAAAAATGCATTTTTAATTGTAATTAACAAAATGTTTTGCCTAAATTATATCTAAAAGTTTGCTTTAAACTATTTTTTAAAGGACGCGTATTTTCTTCCTTTAATCGTGAAAAATAATCTTGAGAAAATTTGATTTGAGGGAAAACGATACAAGTACAATATGTTTAATTGTAAAATTATTCGACTCAATTAGATGTAAAAATCTGCTTGAAACTGTTTTTTGGTAGAATGTTAATTTTTTTAATTAAAAAAAGGAGACAATAAACATACATCTGTTTTAATATCAATACAAGTTATTAATTTTAATAATATATATTTAATAAAAAAATACATTTTTGAAGGCAGCTGCGAATAAGGATTATTGCTATATAGGAAACAACTATCAGAGTATTCATGAAAAACAAAATTTATGCTTGGTGCAAGGTATGGTGTGTCATATTCACACATTCTTCAAAAATGTAATTGAAATAAAATTAAACAACTTAAAATTCAATAATATTCTTTGAAAGTGAAAGCTCCCAAACCAAACGGAATTTTAAAATATGTATAAGTTTAATTTATGTTTAATAATTAGTATTCATTCATGTATTTAGAACACAGTGTTTAGGATGACCTCTTTAGAATTCCTAAATCAGTGACGGAGGAGATATGCTTTTTGAAATTATTGCAGGCGCAGTTCGATTTCTCATGCCAGCTCTTCGCAAACGGCTAATAGCCAAACAAAAAACAGCATTGACATTTAGCTTGTTAAATATAATCACGTAATTTCAACAAATAAATTTTAAATAGTAAAGGTAAAATGATTTTGAAAAATAAAGCACGTGATAGTAATTGTAAAAATTAATAATTTCATATAGGATATATTCGTCTCTATTTAGAAAGTATTGGTATATTTTTTTTCTTTAATGGAAGGATTGATCTCTCTTTATGAAATAATACTCCGACAGGGCGTCTGTTGTATCAGAGCTTAGCTTTTGAACCTCAATTTGACTAATTTTTACAATAAAACTTCTTACGCTTAGTTTAGAAAATTAGTACGTGCGACTCGTGCGCGTAGGTAATTATAGACCTTTGCGTCGCAAAATACGCTATTATAAAATAGATACATATTTTGTAGAATATATATTTTCAACTCACTCTATATAAATTCTAATTGACTGCTTGAAGTAGTCTACTAAGTACAAATATTTTAAATTAAAGCTATGGAGAATCGTCTCTTACAACTACTACAGTAAAACTTCCATCTATATAGCGGCGAGCGCCTACTGGGCATTCTCTAATTTCATCTGACGTCATGTTATCAACAGCTCCGTTTTTTATGTTTATTTTCGCACGAGGCTTTTGACCACGGGTACTATGCAATCCACTAAGAGTTTCATTAATCTCCAATATTGCAAAAACAATTCTATTAGATGTTGTTAATACAATTTGTTCTTTTCTTGGCAGAGGCGTAAAGACATTTTTTTCAATTGCTGTAATAGTGGTGAATAAGAAGGAAAATTGTATCTTCGAAATTCGAGTCGCCGGTTCTGATTGACATTGGGAATAAGCCGAATCAGTCCAAGTTGTCCAATTCAATATCCAAATACCCGATAAGCAGAACTTGTTTCAAGAATAGAACTGGCATAAGCAGACATGGCAGGAGCAGACCTGCCAGAAGCAGACCTTTCAGGAGCACACCTTTCAGGAGCAGGCCTGGCAGGAGCAGGCCTGGCAGGAACAGGCCTGGCAACTGGAGATCTGTATCTAGCACGTAGACAAGGCCCGGACTGTTCAGGATACTAAGGTATGCAAGAAGAAAAAGAAGAATGTGGAAAACCATCGGGGCTAGAAGTATCAGGCGAATCGTCACCGAATAGTGAACTTGGTTCTGCAAGAAGATATACAAGATTATTTTTTTTGTAACATACTCGTATGTTCGGATACCATGACCGATCAAAGTAGAACTTGAAACACACAAAAATTATATTTTACTAGACATCGCAGACAAATATGCAATCAAAATAGGAAAGATATGGTCATTTATCATTAAAATAGTTGATTTTTAAATCCAAAAAGACTGATTCCTAACCACAAAAGATAATTGGTGAACAACACTTGAAGCCTCTTCTTCAAACGGGTATTAGGTAGTGTTTTGGTTTGATGTTTGCCACATTATTAATGTTACCAACATTATTAACAAAAATCTCTTTATATAAATTATTAATAATTATGCTTACATGTATGATATTACCACTCATTTATATGTACGTAAGCCTGCACAGTTAATTTTTATACATTTAGGAGTGTAGCATCCATGTACGTACACAGTTTGGGGGGGGGGGGGTACTATCCGTGGACGTCTAGATTTTATCATACATAGTACCGTCTGTGCACATCTCAGTTTCATCGTAAACAGTTAAAAGTGTACTATTTGTGCAAGTTCACAGTTGAGATAATGCCATCTGTCCACATCTGAATTTTGACATGCAAATTTTGGACTGCACCAATTTATATTTGCAAAAAGCCTACGAATATTTTTAAACTCTATATTATATTATTGTACTAACCAAAAGAATCAATCAACAAGTATGAGATTAAGATATAAACGAACCTCATATTTTCGAATAAGAGTAAAAACTTTGGTTAATTTTATATTAAACGTGTATTCTGTTTTGAGATAAAAGTGAAAACTTGTTACGTCATTGATTTAACGGAACTCAATCTTATATCTCTCAGATTGTATTTGATATTTGCAGATTGTATTTGTGTTACATAAGCTAGCTTTAAAGAACAAAAATATATTTGCGAATTCGTTTGAAACTAATGTCACAATTTATTTTATTCAAATTAATTATACTTTTTGTATATTTGACGATTTTCCGAATTCGTGAAACTATTTTTGAGTGAAGGCAGTAGATTTGTCTTTCCAAAATGGTTGCAAGCGCAATTCGTGTCATTATGCCAGTTCTTTGCACAAGGCTGACAGCAAATAAAAAAACACTATTTATATTCCGCCAAATCTGATAGCACTTGTGCACTTTCGCATGTGTGGGTTAAGAATAAAATAAACTTTGAATTTAGTCAAATTATAAATAGCAAATGTTCTTAAGATTTTATTTTTATCTAGAAAATGCTCGCATCTCTTGCAATTTAATTCGACTAATTTATAGAATCGAACTTCCCAAGCTCAGTTTCAAAAAATAAAATTTCCAATGCGTGCGCAAAGCTGATTATTGACTCGTGCGTCACATAATATACTGATAAGATATAAATACATGTTTTGTAAAACATAATAATAAAAATAATACTAATTCTTTATTAAATTGACAACAGAGAACACAGTGTATTTATAAAATATTGATAAAATGAAGCACTTCAAGGGTCAAGGTACAGCTAAGAGCTGCTTTGCAGCCTAACCCCATATATTTGCAACTTATTTTATATAAATTTTAATAGACTGTCCCTCAAAAATCAAACACATAAATTTTTAACTCATTTGTAAATTTTTGTCAAGATCAGTAAATCAGTTATTAAAAGTTTAAAAATAAAATTCTCATGCATACAATATATAATTATTATATAATTTTATTGTTAGTTTAGTTGCAGAGAATGCTCATTTGCAAATACTATACTAAAGCTGTTATCTATTTTGTGGCGTGGGCCTACTAGACATTCCTTAATTTTATCTAAAGACATGTTTCCAACAGCGCCGTTATTTATCTTCATTTTCGATCGGGGCTTTTTTGCACGTATAATATACAATCCACTAAGAACACCATTAGTCTCTAATAATGCACAGAATTTACCTTTAGATGTTGTTAGTACAATTTGTCCTGAGATTGAAAGAGGCGCATGAATATTTTTTCTTAACTGCAGCATAAGTGGTGAATAAGAAGGAAAAGTGTATTTTCGAAATTCAAATCGCCGGTACGGATTGCATCGGAATATAAGCCAAATAAGTCCGAGTTGTCTAAGTCTATATCTGAGAACCTGATAAGCAAGACTTCTGTCAACAAGAGACGTGGCAGGAGTAGAACTAGCAGGAGCAGTACTGGCAGGAGAAGACATAGCAGAAGGAGATGTGTCTAGAGACCTGGCAGTAGCAGACCTGGCAGTAACAGACCTGGCAAAAAGAGATGTGGCAGTAGATGACCAGGCAGGAGGAGACCTGGACCTTTCACGTAGACAAGGCTCGGCCTGGGCAGGACTCTCAGCTATCGGACGAGAAGTTTCGGACTCTGAACATGAATCTGAAAGGAAAAGTTGAGGACTCATTTTTTTCTTAATGATATACTTGTATATTCAAATACCTTGAACTCCTTTTGTGATAATAATTCAAAAGGGGACACTGCAAATTGTATATATTTTCAATTTAAGGCTGTTCGAAAACTACGTTACGCTATTTTGGACACTATTATAACACCTGCCTTTCTTTGTCACAGTTCGTCACACAGAGTTGAACATTCGAGTGTTTTCTAGAAAATGATTTTATTTTTAACTGAAAAAGATTTTTTTACTAATAGAATTTAATCCTCAACAAAAAAATTGAGTTTTTAAACTAAAAAGACGATTTAAAAAAAAAATAATCAAAGATTTAAAATTCTGACCTACAAAGACAAATAGTCCAATAGTCAAATCTTTATGAAAGCTATGTATCATATTTGGAAATTCATTCAAAATTGATCTTTTGCCTAAGACTCTTAATCAAGTGCACTTAAATAGATTCAAAATTTTTCTATTGGTAGTAACAACTAAAACTTTTTGCTAATAAGAGTCCTGAGTAATTTTTTGGTCAATATAAAACGAAATAGGCCAGAAGGGCCTATTGCGTGTGGTGTACTAAATTTTTGATGTGTCCTTTTGATATAAGGGGCTAAAATATGATTTATGATAGAAATGGAATAGGAATATTTATAAACAAACATTTGTTTATAACATTGCTTTTCACTTTGAGGATAGACGATTATTACTAAAGTGTCTGAACTAAATTTAAACATTTTTTTGTTACGATATAAAAACAAAGCATAAATGCTGAAAATTATCCAAACAATAAATTTGTTTATCATGTTCATATTAGCAGCTAATAAATATTATTAATCCATATCAAAAATTTATCGCCAACTGTTCTCATCAATAATAATTGTTGATTGTTATCAAAAAGTTTTCAAAATTTGGAAGCTGCTTATTTGCAGTTGATTGTTTCGAGACAATCAGGTTTGTAAATAAAAAATGGTTAAATAGTGCATTTTTTAATTAGCGTTATTGCTATTAAATATATGTCCTAAATATTTGCATCATATTTCTTTATAATAAACTACTTTTTATTGACGTAGAACTTTGCAGTTTATAGTTTGTGCGAGGGTACGATCCGTGTACGTCTAAGTTTCATCGTGCAAAGTTGAAAGTATACCATATGTGCACGTGCACAATTTAAAAGGTACTATATGTGCAAGTCTGAATTTCATTGTGCAGGGATCGGAGTGTACTATTTCTGCACTTGCACAATTAAAAGTATGACAACTCTGCTTTTTTAAATGTCATCGCGTACAGTTGCAAGAATACAATCTACGCAAATGCACAGTTAGAATAATACAATCTGTGCAGGTATAAATTTCATCATGCGCAGTTGAGATTGCACTATCTGTGCACGCTTACAATTATATCGTGCACAGATGAGACGGTAACATCTGTGCTCGTCTGAATATCATTGCACATATTAAGAAGGGTACCAACTGTGCACGTCGAAATTCAGAGGTTCTCAGTTGTCTGGAATATATTCAGATGACGTTCGTACTTTTATTGGATAATATTCCGAATTGATCGGAGAAATTGCTATTTGCATAAGGTCTGAAAATATATATTATATTAATTACCCCTGCTAATAGAATTAATCACCAAGAATATCACCAAAGTATAAAAGATCCTCGTGGCTTCTAATTAAAGGAAAAAATATAGTTAACTGCAAATAGGTAAATTAGACTAGACAATAAGATTTCCTTTTTTTTAATGGCTTGACAGAACAACGGGTCTTCGTTAGTGCCTGGCCAAGGCAGGAAGTGCTGTGACGCGGTAAATTCTGGGTTTTCTCGTTACATTTAAATTTTCCGCCAGCACCGGTGGACTTGGTCTGTGAGTTTTCATATTGACGCACATAAGGGAAGCCGCGCCACTTATCCTTAGAGCACTCACGAAAATTAAATAACATTTTCATTTATACGCTTTTTTCTGTTTCTTTTGTTTTGCGAGCACCATCAATTGTAAACCTAGCGCCATCTTCAATATAAATGTTTATAGTCGTGATCAAAACAAGCATTAAAATAGACGGAAGAACCTTTGACATCACACTTGGCCCACACGGTGGTAGGCCTTTTAACATCGGATTCCGTCAGACACGCCAATTTATAAACGTTGAAGGAGATTTCAGCTTCATGATCAGTTGAAATTGTCTTAAACTAACCTTTCCAACACACGCGCGAATTAGCGCGATTCCGTATGGTGTCGAGCTAAGCTGAACTTAAGGTCACTATCTGTGAAATATTTATATTAATAATGTTAATATAGCGTTTTAAAATTAACGTAAACTTTGCACGCTGCCTATTGGCAGCGGTCCTGCAGGAGCTATATTGGTCGCAGATTTCATGCAAACCTGATTTTTAATTTTGATCCTGGAGCAACCTTATTAAGGAGGTCTCGCCTAAATTTCTTTCGAACTTAATGGTATTTTTCATTCTTTTTTCGCAAGTTTCTGTCTATTGAAAACCTTTAGCTAGATGGCTTTAGGATATTATCAACCTAAAATCAAGGAGTTGTCAAAAGGCTACGTTAAAAAAAGGTCGTCATTTTCGTAGCTGGCGCTTAAATAAATTTTAATATTGTTCGCGCCTAATATATGTCGTGGTCATAGACCAAATTCGTCACAACATAAATACCAGAAATTCCAGATGGATTAATATTAATAAACACTGAATACCTTATTTCTCTAGGCTGGCTGTGAATTATCTGAAAAAATAGACGTTAGAAATCTGTCAGCTGAATCTGGCAGGAGCTGACATCCAAGATGAGTTTGACAGAGAGAAAATGGAAGATTTGTGGTTACACAAACTTGTCGTAAAAGACTGGAACTAAGCAGCCGAAAATCAAGAGCTACAGCTGGATTAATTACAGAGCAATCAACAAATATTGGGTTACTACTGTACTCGCAACACTAGGGAGAGGACAGTTGGATCATGCGTACATGTAGCGAGCATACTAGAGTCTTCAGAATACGCGCGCCTTAAGCCAGCAGTAAATAATCCAAGCAGATCTATAATTGATAATATTACGGATCTGTTTTACAGAAAACAGTAGGATAATGTATCAAATTTCATCTTATTTAAGTAAACTAATTTCCATTGTTGTCTTTACTGACCAAGCGTCATTCAAAATTGACTTAATTGGCTGGATAACTACAGATATTGCCTCAATAGGACAAACGATAAACTAACCTTGCTATAACTGGTTGAAATACTTCCCGATACCTTATTTATTTGACAAATCGCATCTCAATCTTGCCTTGACTGTCTGGAAAATACCAGAATATTGCTATTATTAACCTGATCATTCTTTAATCTTGCCTTAACTAGCTGAATAATACTCCGGTTTCATATCTCTAATAATATTTATAAATTTAAAAACTTATATTTCCAATTAAAGCTTTGTTAATTTGAAAGTTTTTACATGGTTGACACTAGAGGATTTCTTATTTTGTCCACAATATCATCATGATATTTAAAACAGTTAATTTTTTTCTTTTTAATTTATTCAAATAAAAATTATTATGGTCAAAAAGTAAGCTCCAACAGTTATGCTTATAGGTTCTTATTACCTACAATTTCTTCATAGTGCCTTCACATCAAAAAATTTTCTACAAACCTTGATTATTAAATTAGGAATTTTAAAATAATCTATAGTACCATTTTAAGACAAGATTATATATTGCGCGTCTCTGGTCAGAAATAAGTACTTGATCCATACACTCGTTTAAAAGAAAATAGTTTCAAAAGAAATTTTAAAAATTAAATTTTTTACATAATTTATACATGAAAGTTTTAAAATTATAATAGTGAATATCGTCTGTTACAAGTTCGTAAGAAGGTTAAAAATGTGTCGACAATTTCCTCAAATTTTATTTAGACTTATAGTTTAATATTCAAACAAATTTCGTTATCAGAATTAATACAACAATACATGACAAAAAAAGAAGGAAGTTAAGAAATTATGGCTCATACATTGAAAGGTTTTCAATTCCTAATTTTTTTAAACCAAAAGTTTAGTGAATTTATGGAATTGGAATTTGTTTACTTTTATTTTAAATACATTAAGTTTGAAAAAGTTTAGATGCCTTAATTTTGTATAACGAGTGAGATATGATTCATAATAAATCAAATATTACATTGTATCTCTAAGCTTAGAATTCATAATTATATTTTTTTTAAGTTATAGTAAGGTGTACTATTGAGTTAGCAAAAAATTACATGCTGAATATCGACTTCATTGTTTCCTTTTGAATTCCACAATATTAAATAAATGTTTAGTTATATAACCATTCACCATTTGAAAAATATATCAACTTTTGTTGAAATCTATAAAATTTAAGATCAAGACGGCTTGAATTAACGAATCACAATATAATAATCAACGAAACTTATGTTATTGAAATTTATATGCGAAAGGAACTCTGGTTTTTATGTTAGTAATTTATAGTGTTCGCTGACAATATACGGCTTATTTGCAGCCTAAACAAAGTAATTTTAATTTAACAAAATACTTATCTTTCAAATGCACGAATGTTAGATTATGAATGCATATTCAGGTGTCATATATTTTCAGCTTCTTAAATATTACCACGTAATTGCAACGAATCAGTATTGAATAATGAGGTTAAAAATGAGTTCAAAAAATTAAACACATTTTGTGAAATATATTTTTAATTCTTTTCATATGAATTTCAATAGGCTGTCTTGAGTAATCTACTGAGTACG
>JAUELO010444134.1:0-23992 GCA_032357855.1 Amphibolips quercusostensackenii | reverse complement strand
ATCTTTTTATCTGGAATCGAGCGTCCTAGGTGCTGACGTATCAGTTACCTTGCTGTTGCTGTGTTGCGTTGTTTGCTCTGCTGATAGGCCGTTGCCTCTTCCGCCTGATCGCGTGCCTCGTTCAATTTTGTGAATTTCGGTAACAAGAGTTTTACGTAGTATAGTGACTCCTTAATTCACTAACTATTTTTAACTTAAGTTTCCTTACTTTTCGTTTTTAACGAACTTGCCGTAGAAAAGTCCGAAGTTTCTAACTCTTTTGAGTTTTCGTAAAAATTCTTTTATTCACAGAATTCGTCTCAATGAGCAAACTTTTATGGGATATCCTGTGTAATAATTCCGTAGAATGTGAAGATTTAAAAAGTTGATCCTGGCAGGATCGCCAAAATGTTACGTGGTGAATAATAGACTAGTAATTTTTGTACGAAGGACTAAATTGCGGATAGCAATTCAGTAAGTCTTAACTGCTCGAAGGCTATAAGAGAACTAAATGTGCGTCGGGCCTAAACGCTACACGAAAGCCCACGTATGTCAGAGGCACGTTAGCCCAAGTAGTGGGGATGAGGAGTGAGATTAGGTAGCTCGTAACATTATATCTAAAAAAATTAAATTTCCACTAGGCGAATTTCATGGGAATTACAAAATATTCGAATTCTTAATTAAAAAGTTCAATTTGCAACTAAAAAGATAAATATGCGTCTAATCAAAAATGGAATGGTCAAGTTGTTAGATAAGAACTTTAATTTTAACTAGAATGAACATAAGGTTTTACCTAAGAAATGAATTTTCAAGCGTGAACATTAAATTAATACCAAAATATACCAAATTTTTTAAAATGCATGAATATTCAATTAAATGGTTTGGTTTTTAACTAAAAAAGGTCAATTTTGACCAAAAAGAGACATATTTTTAATATAATACATAAATTTTTGATCAACTAATTAAATTTTCACAAATTAAATTTGACAAAATAGTTGGAAACTTTTTCGATGACCTATGTGAGTTACTCCGAATTAACTGAAATACTTTCAATTACTAATTAACTATTTGGATTACCTAAATTACTTTAAATTAGCTAAATTCCTAGTTTATCACTTTGATTACATAAACTACTTCGAGTTATGTAGATAAAAAATAAATTACTGCGGTTACAAGTGGATTAATCAAGCTTAGTAGTGGACTACTCTAAATTACAGGTGGATTAGGACGGTTTGCAAGTGAGGAACGTGGGGGATTTGGAACTTGGGAAAGTAGGGTGCTGATAGAGGTAGTAGGCAAGTGATAAGAGAAGTAGAAATGGAATTTGAAGGAGAAGTGAGACAGTAGGCGAATTTATGAGGAGCAGGGTTAAAAAAGTATGAGAAAAGGATATTTGAAACACTTAATGTCTTTCTTGATAAGCTACGAAACTTCTTTTTTACACGCGACACCTACTTTAAATAATTTTTTAATTTCTTCTTCTTCTTTTCTACTTTTTACTGTATCTCAATATTATTATGACTATATTATGTATTCATTTTATGCAACTATATAAATCGAAGGGTTAATAGTGTAGACGGTCACATGGCACCTTAATAAAGAATTTTCTGTGTTAGAATAAAAAATAAAAACTTGAAAAGATTGAATTTTCGTTATAAAAGACTACATAGCGAACTCAAAAAAAAAATATATTTTTTTTTAATCCGTCAAAAATGGATGGATCTAGATGGCTAAGGAGTTTTTCGGGTAGCAAATAAAATGCAATCAAAAACGAAAAGCAGACAAAATAAATGCTTCATATTCAGAAACTAACTAAATAAATGGAGCCGCATATCTTGAAAAACAGTGCAGTTTCCGGTTTGGGTTAAGGTAAATAGTGACTTTTATTTTAGAATCAATAAAATCAGATTTAATCAACTATCAAATTTCTGAGAATTATTAACTTGTAACATTTTGATACTACTTTGGATGACAAACAATATTACATGTAAATCTTACATTAAAAAAAAATTAAATTAATGATGTGGAGACATTTCTCTTACATTGACTTTTCGGAACATCTCTGATATTGGGTGATGGCTGCTTAAGGGAGTATCCTGGATTTCTTCAGGCGTCATAAGTTGCACCACGCCACTGTACATGTTTATTTTAACCCGTGTTTCACGAACACCTCTTGTTGAATATATTCCACGAAGATATGCATTACGCTCCACTATTGCAACGACGTCGCCAGTGCATGTTGTTAAAACATTTCGTGCTTCGGTTGGGATGGGCAGATACTTATTGCGTCCTAATCCGTGCAACTGAATTGGTTTATCGGCAGGAAAAGTGTATTTTTGAATTTCAAATTGCCGGTGCGGGTTGGTGTGGGGAATAAGCCGCATATGCTCAAGTCCAAGAGAAGAATCATGAATAGCAGTTGGAGACCTAGACTCAGCACGAAGAGAAGGCTCGGCAGGAGGATGGCAGCTTTCAGGAGAAGAAGACGCTTTAGAACGAGGAACATCAGGAATAGGGTTGCCATCGGGTAAACAGTCAAATTGTGAACTCAACTCTACAATAAAAAGAAACATTTGTAAAAAAAACCATTTGTAACATAAAAAAAACCTTTCTACCACTATATATATTTGCGACTTAAGCTTATCCTTGTAGGGTCAGGTAAAGCAAAATAAAATTAAGTCAAAAAGTTTATAAACTTTTTTAGTCTGATACGTATTTTGTGTCCTACAGGGTTTTGAAATTGTATGTAGGTGAGCCAATTTTGTGACAGCCTGCGTGCATAAAGATTAAGGACTATGATCGTCAGCACCATTTCCTCTCTAGCGCCAAGTTTACAACGTTCAAGGTGTACAAAAAAGCGAAATCTGAACTCACTCAAAAAGTTCAAACTTTACCAATTGATAAACAGAATTGATAAAATAAATTAATTGTACTTTCAGTAAGTTGTATGCAAATGTGCACGTGCCCAGATGGAATTTGTGCAACTGTACACGTGCACAGTTGTGCGAAAAGTCTCACTCTAGAGAATCCAAAATTTTTTGTAACCCTCGAAGTTCTTTTGAAGTCTGTCGTCTGACCTAATATAGACAGGGCAAAAACAGTCGTAGGACCTAAAATTGACATATAGTCTGAATTTTTTAATATGGCCAAAAATCTATACAGGGCCTAAAATTTGACAAAGGGCGAAAATTTGGTATGGGAACCAAATAACCATACGGTCCAAAACATAAATGGAGCCAAAACCGACATAGGATTTAAAATTGACATAGGGACCTACATTTTACATAGGTTCCAAATTTGGCATCGAACCCAGATTTGTTATATAGTCTCAATTTCACATAGGTCCATCCATAGGGCCCAAATCGATATAGGGCCTAAAAATTGACATATTGCTCAAAATTAACGTAGGACCTAAATTTTACATGGGGCCCAAATTGTCATATGGTGTAGATTTGTAATTTGAACCAAATGTGGCAGTGTGCCAAAATTTAATATAGGGTCCAAAATTGGTGTAATACCAAGAATTTACATAGGACCTAAGTTTTCCATGAAGCCCAAATTTGACACGTGGTTTAAATTTGATATAGGACCCCAATTCCGCATATAGACCAAATTTCACATTAGTAAAATTTAGAACATTTATAGGAAGCTTAGATTTATTTTTTTGTACAACTCTAACGTCGTGAATTTGGCACTACAGGGGAAGTGTTGCTGACGATCGCTGGTCTCCATGCACGCACACTGTCACAAACGCGACTCCCAAACATAAAATTTTAAATCTCCGTGAGTCCAAAAATACGTATCGGACCCAAAAAGTTTATAAGACTTCTCGAATAATTTTTTTTTGTACTCGCCCCTACAAGGATAAGATCAATCGCAGGACACCATGTATATATAAAGGGTGTCCTACAATCAAGTGTGCGGACTTGTGGGGCTGTATAAGCAAACGAAATGAAAATCGAAAATTCCTTTTTTAAAATTCAGTCAAAGTTTGGGTTTTTGAGTTATAAAATGTTTAAGCTGGACCAGTCAGGAGCGTTAATACGGCGCTCCTGATTGTTTTAGCCTAAACATTTTATAACTTAATAGCTAAAACTCAAACTGAATTTTGAAAAATTTTTTTCAAATTATTCTTAGTTTGCTTATACAACCATATGAAACCATATTTATACAGCCATAATATCATTATATTTACCAAAAGAATTCAGGATAACCACCATAGGTAAGACAAAAGTATGAACAAGCGGCATCTTTTTTAACTAGAGGAAAAACGAATTAATATATTAATGAAGAATTCGAATAACAAAGTAACTTCTATATATTTTCGTACTTCATTGGTTTATATAATATCATATACTTGTTGAATCTAAATTTTAAAATCATCATTATCAAAATGATAATATTTGCTTTTAAGCCTCAAGATGGGCTAAGTTCTTAAAGAACATGTTAGTGTTTATAAGACAAATTTCGAAATTGTAGAGGAGCTATTCTTAAAAAATTTGCATACAATAAAACTGGGCGGGCGATGATTTTCTCAAGGTAAAAATGACAATAATTTCCACTGACTTCATTTTCTACATGAAGATGTGTTTCGCGTGACTCATGCAAGAAAAAAAAACTGAGAATTCTGAGCTAAATGCTCATTATAGCGTTGCTATGCAAAACCATGATACCTGTAGCCCCTGCAACTAAAAATGACGCTGTTAACACGCTTAGCTTAAAAACTTTTAGGTTTCAAGCTATTAAGAGTTTTTTATTTAGAGCAAATCTCTGAAATCCTTAACTTCTCTCAAATCTTGAGATATTCTAAATTTCTAAAATTCTTTGACTTTTCTAAATTTCTCATAATCTCAAAATCTCCCTCATTCTGCTAAATCCTTTATTTCTCTAATTTTTTTAATCGTTTCATATTTAATAATAAATCAATAAGTTGAAAGATCATCAGAATTTAGACGAGTTCATAAGATTTCAAGAAAGTCACAAGAATTTAAAAGGATTAAAACGAGTTTAAAAGCATTCTAAGCAAATTAGAATAATAAAAAAATACAATGAATTTAAAGAACGACAGGAATTTTCCATTACTGAAAGATGCGAAAAGCATTACAGATGAAAAAATATCCTGATCATTTTCTGATTTTCTTCTGGTTGAAAAAACTTTTTTCAGATATTGGAATTACAAAACAACAATTTTAAAAGATGAATTTTTTTTATTAGATTAATTTGTAATACAAAAACAGGATAATTCCTAATGAGTGAATTTACATTCTTATCTTATTCTAGATTTGCACATTTAAATTATGATTTGCTTTTGATAAGTTATCAGATATAAATTTTAATCTTAAATTATGTATTCACAAATATCAAATGTAATTTTTATTTTAGGTGATTCCAAATCAGAAAAGTTTTGTGTTAATGAAATATGATAAAAGAAATTCGGTGTGTTAATGAGTCAAATTTTTTTTAGTATGAGGCAATAATTTACAAATACAGAATTTTTGTTGGGGTGACGCAGGTTGCTTGTAAGATATAAAATATTCCTTAATATTGCATTATTATATATTTTAAATGATCGAATAAGTAGTTTTTTAACCATCTCTAGTTGGCATGAAACTGCTTGCATTAGTTTCTTTTCTGTAATGCAAAAAAACTTTTTTTTTATTTAATATTTTTCAGAAACATTTAAATAAATAATTTTTTTTTAATTCTGGTGAAGAATAAAAATCAAACATCTTGTTTTTTTTTAATATGCATATTATGTTTATGGGTGTTCAAGAATAACACTTAGATCTTATAACGCTGCGCACATTAAAACAAAAAACGTTCGGGCACAAATTGATTTTTAGAAAACGATTGCTTTTTATCCTATTTGCACGTTGTTTAAAAAAATAAAATCTTAAACAATTTCGACTCAGACTGTCGCTATTGATATTTAAGAGAAAAATGCTTTCAAATCATAGCATATATACAATATATACAATACAATCATCTTGAATAAGTTTAAAATGAAGATTGAAAAATTATAATATCGCCAGTGAATAATGTATTTATTTCATAAAGTATAACATAAAAATAACATATTTTGAAAACATACACGTGTTAAAATTAGAGACGGCGTTAACCGTAGCATCGAGCGTGACATAGAAACGCTTACGCGTCACATTGTTTTTTTTAAGGTATTAATCTAAATATCTTCATTGACCTTGTCGACGACGACTATAATAGTGAGGATTAGGAAGACCATTAGAAATAAATTTCTTGAGAGTATCACGGGCAGGCCGATTGAGGTCAAATGCTTGACTTTGTCAGAATTTCGACAAGTTTAATTTTTCTGATGGAAAATTTGCTCTAAACTCAAATGTGAGTTGTCAGTCTAAACAACAACGATTTTTGGAACTTTTTTTTTGTTATACTTCCTGGATGCATCATAGTCATTTTCAGCAATGTCGTAATTTTTATCAGGATTTCATAATAAACTGTTTTATAAAAACGCGATTTTCCTAATTAATACGCTAAAAAAAGCTTTTTCAACAAAATAAGATAAAAAATCAACAAAAAGTTTAAAAGTTTATACTTCACTAAAACAGATTTCGATTTTTCATAAAAAACAGATAAAGTCAAAAAAAAGATAAATTTTTATCAAAATAGTGGACTTCTCGAACAAAGAGGATACTTTTTAACAAAATTGTTTAATTTTCAAAAAAGTAGATAATTTTCACACAAATACTCATATTTTCAAATAAAGACATTCATTTTTTACCAAAAAGAGTGATTTTCTACGATAAAGTCTATTTTTTATTAAAATACACAAATTTAAAAAGAAATTCTATTTTTAACAAATTTTAACGAATTTTTAATTACAATAATGCATTCTTAACTTAATTAAAAATTATGACATTGCCAGTGAGTAATGCATTTATTTCCAAAAGTATTATATAAAAATAACATATTTTAAAAACATACACGTGTTTGAATTAGAGACGGCGTTAACCGTAGCATTAAGCGTGACATAGAAACGCTAACGCGTTACATTGTTTTTTTAAAGGTGTTAATATAAATATCTTTATTGACTTCGTCGACGACGGCTTTTATAGTGAAGATTAGGAAGACCATTAGAAAGAAATTTATTGCGAGTATCACGGGTGGGCTGATTGAGGTCAAATTCTTGCATATCCTCGAAAGAATAATTTGGCGGATTCGGGAATTGCTCATCATGTTGGACAAACGAAGGTTGTCTCATATTGCGAAGACCTGACTGTCGGTGTAAAAATTCATATAAAGCCTGATCCTCATGTTTATCTTGAAGTGAAGTATCAACAGGTATTGTCCTCTGAGTGTTATGTTGAGGAACAGCATGGTTGCGATTTTGAGTAGCCTGAGTTAACTGGTTTCCATGAGGTGTGACAGCATTTATATACGGATCATCGTGTCCGCTACCTTCAGCAGGAGCTGTTTGTGGTATCCAGACAGATCTTCCATCTGCATTTGCCAAGCATTAAAAAAATTCATTATTACAAAAGTGGTGAAAATATTAGGAACATTGTGAATTACTTCAGAATCCTTTGGAATATTTTAGAATGTAAGTATATCAAACCAAATCACAGAACATATATTTTTAATCTGTCTGCAACACTTGTAACCCCCTTTTTAAAAATATTTTATATATAAAATAACACAAGACAAATACTTAGATTCAACCTTTAGGCTGATGCTATTGTTTGAACGTATTCTTCAATACCTCTGTCATTGAAATAATTATTTTCATTGGCTCAATGAAAATTGTCCAAATCAGGTTTAGATAATTAAGAAAGCATAAAACTGGGTATGTTATTCGGGACTTCAACAAAATTTTAGGAACAAGAGACAAAAAACAGACCTCCTAAAATTAACCACTGTAAATTTATTTTTCAGGACAAACTACTCGTGTTCAGTTTTTTCAAAATACTTTATTTGGGAGTGAAACTTTATTAATGCCGACATATAAGGAGTTTTAGTGCAGGGCATTCTGCGTAAATCTGGGGACAAAATAATCTTATAATCTTTATAGTTTCAAAGATATGACTCTTTGAAGAAACTTTTTTTTTTGCTATTTTTTGACAAAAAAAATTTTGAATAGCTTATTTCGTGCATATCCTAGGCAAAAACTGCATTAGGATAAATGATAGGGAACCTTATTTTGAGTAAAATCAAAAGAATAAATTTTTTATTTCTTATATGGCCTACAAGAGCAAAAACATTTTTCTCCTTTTGACAAAGTTTGTTATTCTGTAATTTACCCTGTTACAGTTTTATCGCAAGATTTTTTAGAAAGTCATAACTTTTGATCTATGAAGGTTAAGAGATTATATTTCTTTTTTGACTTCTGCTAAATTTCCGGGACTACAAATTTTCTGTAACGTCATTAACGTGGTTTTGTTTACAAACAAAGTCTTTTGACAAAAATGAACACAAGTAATTTGCTTTGAAAAATAGGTCATAAGTAGTGAACTTTGGGAGGCCATAACTTATGACCTATTGCGGCTAAGTCATTGTTTTTTTCTTTCAAATTCTCAAAATTTTGCCAACCTTAATTGATGTATGGAAATTTTCTTTTTATTATTAACAGGTTCCAAAGCACAGATACAATCTTAAGAATTAGATTTTTAGCCTCTTTTTTGAAAAAATCGGGGGTTTATAAAAAGTCATAACTCGGCACTCACTAGACGTCAAAGGTTTCTTTAGTAAGTTTGTAGAATTCCGTTAAGTTTCATTGTCCTGATAAAAATGTTGCTCCAAAAGCAAGTGTGAAGTGTCACTCTAAGCAGCAGCGATTTTTGAAACTTTTTTTTGTAATACTTCCAGGATGCATTATAGTCATTTTTAGCAATTTTGTAAAATTTATCAGGACTCTTTATTCAACCGTTTGAAAAAAACGCGATTTGCCTACTTATCACACTAAAAAAGCTTTTTTAATCAAATAAGATAAATTATCAACAAAAAATTTAATAGTTTATACTTCAACTAAAACATATTGCGAATTCAGATTAAAAAAAAAGATAAAGTCAACAAAAAAGACAAACTTTTATCAAAATAGTGGACTTGTCAAACAAAAAGGATACTTTGTAACAAAATTGTTTAATTTTAAAAAAAGTTTATTAAAATACATGAATTTGATAAGAAATTAAATTTTGAACAAATTTTAACGAATTTTTACCTAATATAATGCATTTTAACCAAAAAAGATTAATTTTTAAATAAATGTTTAAATTTTTAACTAACAAGATGAATTTACAAATAGACATGATGAATCTTCAACGTAATAGTGAAATTTTCAATTAAAAAGCGACTAAAATGAAAAATTTCATAAAGGGAGATTTTGCAGTCAAGAAAGAAAAAAATCTAACAAAATTATGTAATCTCTTAGTCAAAAAGAGCACTTTGTAGCCAAGAATGGTATTGTAACATTTTCAATAAGAAAGTATTGATTGGAAAAAAAACAATTTTTAACAAAATAGATAAACTTTGAACCAAAGAGAAAAATTTGTAACTAAACTGATACAACTAAAAACAAAAAATAAATTTACAACAAAAAATTTTAACAAAAAAAACGAATTCGCAACAAAATGCCTAATTTTTTCACTAAAATATTTTAATTTTCAACGACAAAAAAAATTTCCAAACAAGAAACTCAACTTTTTTACCCAAAAAAAATCGATATTGTTACAAAATCAATAATTGATTTTTTAGCTGAAAAGAAAACATTTTCACTGAAAAGGAAACAGTTGAATTTATAATTTATAAAATTAATTTTTATTAAAAAATGCATTTTCAGGAATACCCTTTAATTCTCAACAAAACCATTTTCAACTAAAATTGAAAATCTTATACCAGGAAAATGAATTTTTAACAAGTTAGTTGGAATTTCATGCAAGTAGTTGAATTATTAATTAAAGAAGATAAATTTTTAACGGGAAATAGAATAGATAGATTTTTAGTTGAAAATCAATTTTCAAACCAAGGAAAGAATTTTTTACCAAAATTTGTTTAAATTTTTAACAAAATATATGAATTTTTAACTAACAGAATTACGCTCCTGGATTTTGAGGATTCTGGAAAATTCGTTGATGCTTATATGGATTCGCATGCATGTGTTTTTCATATTCCTGAACGAGATATGCGAGATGTGGATATCCCTGATATGCCGCACTTGGATTCTGATATACATTCGGATTTATATTGTATTCAGCATCAGCTGCGGTATTCCTCCAGCCATTTCCTTTTCCTCCTCCTTGATTTGTTGCTGATTCTGTAAAAAGACTGTTGGTATATACAAAACTCATTATATCTGATCTGAAAGATCTTGATATTGATCGACGATCTACATTTTCCAAGTATAAAAAGGTTTATTATTACATTCATTAAGAAGCCTCCCATTACTGACTTTTTCCATTAGCTTTTTACCGAACATGTTCCGTGACAATCGCATGCTAACCGCGTTAATTTTACTCTTATCCTTTTGTTGGTGGGTCCAGGTTTCGCAAAAGTATCGGATAGTGGGTGCGAATACAGAATTACATATTGCGATTTTAGAACCTCCATATATTTTACAAGATTCATGCCATTTATAAATATTTGAAATATTTTGGGCTATTTGAAAACATTGCAAAGAATACTAAGAATAGCAGAGTAACAGATTAATATCTCTAACTATCCTCTCATCAATGTAATGATTCCAGCCCTATTCAAAGGACATAAATTTGCAATAGTCCCCTCTCAAATTCCGAGAGATAAAATCATCAGTAATTTGGAACCCACAATATATACCCTTTCATCCGAAAAAGGGAATGGCATACGACTTAGGACGGCCAACATCTACGCTCAAATCTACGTCCGTCTATTGAGCCTTGCCAATGTTATAAAGATACATGAACCAAAGATATTACACACCTAAATGCGTCATGTGGGGGGCGAAGTGGGGTGAAATATATACAGCAATTACTTTTGTACGGTGCGTAGCTACTGCCCTCTTCGTACTACGTTCCTCCACGCTTTCTCTATAGGTAAAATCGTTACGCTGCGTTATCCTTGGTTCCTCGCAACTCCTCCCTGCCTTATCAAATATCAATAAAGTAGAAGTAGGGATTCCAAAATGATTCACAAAATAACAAACTGATATAAAATGATATTACTTTTTCAATTCTGATCATTATTTCATTCCACAACAGTAATATTGAATCAAGAAGACTATAAGTACAAAATCATGGATCTTCTAATTGGCGATCCATATAAAAAACCTAGATTTAACTATTTTGTTAAATTTATTTAAAAGGTTAGATTTTACCAACCACCCCTTGTTGAAAACGTCCCACGTTATTTTTAGATTAGCCTAAAACTTACAGATCCTAGCGAAGGGGTATACGTAGATCATAATTTCACAAAACCCCTTCACGTAGATGATGCGCGGCACCTAATATATTTAAAAAGTCTTGAAAATTCTTTTTTGAAGACACATGTCGCTTTCATTAATTACTTTTTAGGCTTTGGTACTCAGTAGAGGAAATATGGGAGAGCAAAAAGTGGAAAGCAGGGGAAGTTAAGTGCAGGAGAATTAGGGAAGAGAGAGGCCGTAGAAAAGTAGGAAAGTAAGGAAACTAAGGAAGTAAAGGAAAGAGGGGAAGTGGAGGGAGTAGGGGAAATGAGAAAATGTAGCTAAAAGTAAAGGAGAAATTGATGAGGTCTGGTAGAGAAGGGGCAGAAAGGAAAGGATGGGAAGGAGAAGCAGTGGGAGAGAAAAGTAAATAATAACGTATGAGTAATGCTAGTAAGGAAAGTGAGGTAAGAAGAAGTAGGAGGAGTTTTGAAGGAAACTTATGGGAAGGCAGGGGAGAGGTGGTATACGAGTGTGGGTAAATCAGGGAGGCAAAATAGGGTGAGCGAGAGAAGGAGCAGTAGAGAAAGGGTAGGAAGGTAACTGTGTTAAAGGGAGACGTGCGGCTTGTGGGCGTAGGAACAGTAAGAAAAATAGAATTCAGTAGAGGGAAGAGAGAAAAGTAGGGGTACTAGGAAAATCCGAAGAAGTGAGAAGAGGAGCAGTAAAGAAATGCGTGGGAGTCAAGGGGAAAGTAATAGAAGAAGTAATGTGGGAAGTGAGTGGAGGATAATTATGAGAGATGAGGAAAAGCCAGCGAAAAGAGGGAGACTTAGAGAGGCAAAGTATATTACAAGGAGACTTAAAAGACCTAATTTACGTCTCAATACGCTACGAAAACCTTTTTGGTTGCGCGCAGCACCTATTTCTATGAATTTTTCAGAAGTAACTTGAAAAGAGACAATTTTTTGACCCTTTAAAAAAAAACATTCTGAAGTCCTGTTAATATTTTTATGTTACACATCCACGTACACCGAATATGAAGAACTTCCAACTGTGCGCATGTACGAATGGTACTCGGCTGAATTCCAACGCGCACAATTGGGAGGGTACTTTCCGGTTAATTTTTGCGAATTCAGTATTAATAGGGTGTCTTCAAATTATTTTTTTTTGTAACACACACACATTCTGCATTTTCCCGGAATAAGTTCACAATAAATTCTGAACTATTTTGGAAAACTCAAATAAAGTTTCATAGATAATTAAAACGTAGAATATACTGCAGATTATTTCGCATGAATTTCAATTTGCGGATAGGTTAAAAAAACATACCTAAAATTATAGATACATTATATTATTATATTTACCAATAGAATTAGGGATAACCGCTAAGGATAAGACCAGAATATGAATAATTATTCTAATTGATTCTAAGACTAATTAATATATTAAGGAAGAATTAAAGTAATAATGTAAATACTGAATATTCTGGTGCTTCGTTCGTTTATATAATATTCTATAGTTGTTGAGTATAATTTTGAAGATTATCATTATCTGAAAGACGATATTTGCATTGAAGACTAAAAATGGGTTAAGTTGACAATAAACGTGTAACTGTTGATAAGCTAAATTTTAGAACTCTTAAGAAGCTAAAATTACCAAATTTCTATACAATAAAAATGGGCTGTCAATGATTTTCTCGAAGTAAATTGATAATAATAATCTACACGTGTTCCGAGACGATGAATTCATTTTTTCATTATTTAAGGTTAAGAAGCACGTAAGAGTTGTCGGAAAAAATTAATGTTTGACTGATAATTAGTATGCGCAATTCTTTGGTGTAAAATATTTTTTTTAAATAAACATATTTAAAGTTTTAGTTGTACAACCATATTTGACTTTTAAATTAGTTCAAGTAAAAATAAAGAAATAATTTAACTCTATTAAAATTACAATTTTTTTATTTTAAGCTAGAGTGGAGTCTTAACCTTCTTAGTTTATTATATAAAAATTTGCATATATTTAGATAAATAACAATTTTGCAAATTCTCTGATTTCCTCGAATTCTTTCAAATTTGTAAAGTCCTTGAATGTTCCAAATTTCCTGAATTATTTTAATTATAGTGAATTTTTGCAATTTTTTGGATTTTCTGAATTCCTTGAATTACCAAAATGCTTCTTGAAAATTGCTACATTTTCTAAAATCCTTCAATTCCTTCATTGTGTAAAATTCTTAGAATTTCGTGAATATTCTGAATTTACTAAATTCTATGAATATGCTGAATTTCCTGAATTTATTGAATATTCTAAATTCCTTAAAATCTCTTTATTCCTTGAACTCTGTAAATTTCTCAAAATCTCTGAATTCATCTAATTCTCTGAATTTCTCTGAATTCCTTGAATATTCCTTAATTTCATAAAAACCTTTCATTCTTCTGAATTTTTTCCATGATTTTCAAGTCTTTGCGATTTATGAAATTCTTACAATTCAAAAAGTCCCGCAAATTCAGTGCGACTTTAAGGATTTCAAAAGATTTCAAGGATTTAGATCATTCAGATTCGAAATGATTTGGATTTTAAAAATAAACAGGTATGAAAAGGAATAAGCTAATTGAAATTACAACTTATATCGGATACATGTTTAAAATTTAACAATTTCACCGTTTAAGTTGAAATTCTCCAATGCCGAAAAATGGCGCAAAATCATTAGGAAACTAATATTTTTGAGGTAGCTTTTTAATTTTCCAAGCTCATTTTCACATCTATCTTTAAAAATAAAATAAAAATTTGCATAAAAAAATTAAAGTATGCATATAAAACTATTTGTTTTTTTTTAAGTGATTGAACTGTACAGTTAAAAATTAGGAATCATAGTAATTTTGTTGTATATTATTATATTATTATTTAGAAAAGCAATGTTAAATGCGCACATCATACATAAATTTTAAATCAAGTAGTTGAGTTTGCAAC
Source organism: Amphibolips quercusostensackenii (assembly GCA_032357855.1). NCBI lineage: Eukaryota > Metazoa > Arthropoda > Insecta > Hymenoptera > Cynipidae > Amphibolips > Amphibolips quercusostensackenii. The sequence continues at coordinate 9,699 of JAUELO010444134.1, read as the reverse complement.
TAAAAAAAATAAACAGACCATTAAAAATAGAATAATTCAATTTTTATTTTAAATCATTAATTTTCTACTAATCGAATTCAACGGGAAAAAAATTGACAAAATATATGAATTCTCAATTAAAAAGTTCAATTTTCAACTAAGGAGATAAATATGCGTTCAATCAAAAATAAAATAGTCAAATTTTTATTTAAAAAAGTCAATTTTAACCAAAATAAGTAAACTTTTCAACCTAAGAGATGAACTATACTAGCACGTCGAGCACCATTGATAATGCTAGTAAATATAACAAGTAAGGTATCACAGACTTGCCTTAAACAAGAATTTATTGACTCTTTAACTTTTTTAAAAAACTTTCGTGAGCTAATTTTAAGAGATAGAATTTTCAACAGGAAAGACTCAATAGCGACCTTTTAGTATATATTTTATCTTAATCTGGCAAAAATGGATGAATCTGGATGGTTAAGGATTTTTGCGGATGGCAAACAGCATGCAATCAGAAACGAAAATCAGAAAAAATAAATCCTTAATAATAATAAAGTGATAAATAAATGAAATCGCATATCTTGACAACAGTGCAGTTTTCAGTTTGGTTAATTTAAATTGTGACTTTTAATTTATGCTCAATAAAATCAAACTTAATAAGCCATTGAATTTTTGAAAATTATCAAATTGTAACATTTCAATACTTTTTTGTATCACGAACAACATTACATTTTAATCTTACATTAAAAAAAAATTGAATTAATGATGTGGAGAAATGTCTCTTACACGGAATTTTTTGAAAATCTTTGATATTGGGTGACGGGTGCCTAAGGGAGTATCTTCGATTTCTTCAGGCGTCATAAATTCAACTATGCCGCTGTACATGTTTATTTTCACCCGTACTTCACTTGCACCTCTAGTTGTATATATTCCACGAAGACAGTTACCCTCCAATATTGCAACGACGTCGCTAGTGGATGTTGTTAAAACATCCCGCTCTTCGGTTGGCATAGGCGTAAAGTTTTTATGTCCTTTTCCGCGCAATTGAATTGGTTTATCGTTAGGAAAAGTGTATTTTACAATTTTGAATTGTCGGTGCGGATTGGTGTGGGGAATAAACCACATATGCTCAAGTCCAAGAGAAGAGTCATGCCTGTGATTCGGAGACCTGGACCTGTTACGAAAAGGACGCTCGCCAGGAGTAGTTGGCCTGATGGGAGAACTAGTCCTGGCACGAAGAGACGGATCGGCAGGAGAAGGGCACCTTTCAGAAGAGGAAGACATTTTAGAACGAGAACCATGAGGAATAGGGTTGCCATCGGGTAAGCAGTCGAATTGTGAACTCAGCTCTGCAATAAAAAGAAACAGGACAATATATTTTTTTTTATCGTATATATCTGAAACTGAAATGTATTAGTGTGATAAAAAAAATTAGCGTTTAAGATTTCTTTCCATTATTGACATAAAAGAAATATTTTTAGCACTATATATAAATAATAATACAAGGTTAAACAACCACCGCGTGGTCCCACTGGGAGCAACTGCCATGTATAAAAATGACATCAGCTTCTATAAGAACCAAGTATTTTGGGTACAGCCCTTTGAAAGTCTTGATTCCTCTTTCTTTTTATTTTTTCTGGCCGTGATGTTGTAGTCGGACGCAGATATTTCTTCTTGTCTTAAAATTGCTATCATCTCTCAGGAGGTGCCTGATTTCTGCGGCTGGTCTTAATGTCGCTTCCTCCTTTTCGGCTGCGGCTTGTTGATGCAGCAACTGGGGAAGCGTTCTGCGTACATATTCATGTGTACGGAGGTATTCGGCTTGATTTCGCAAAAACATTTGCGTGATGTGCTAAAGCTCTGAGTGTTTTAGGCACAACAGAGTGTGCATACACGCTATAAATACTTTGTGAAAGGGGATAATGCTGGCATCGCAACAGTCTAGCAAGTCATCCTTGAGTTGATTCGTCCACCTAAAGGGGGCGCCTCGTTGGGTCGTCGTTGTGTTTTCATTTAAATTACTTTTAGCAGCACGAACTCTCGGGTCATCAGCACTATTTTTTGACTTAAAGTCAAGTATATTTATACACGGTGTCACGCAATTTAGCCTTATCCTTGTAGGGTCGGATAAAGCAAAAAAAAACATAAGTTGAAAAATCCATAAACTTTATCGGTCTGATACCCCTTTTGGGAATGACAGAGTTTTCAAATTGTATGTAGGTGAACTGATTTTGTGACAACCTGCGTGTAGAAAGACTAGTTTTCCTCAGCACATGTTCCCCTTAAGCGCCAAGTTCACAATTATTAAGGTGTACAAACAAGCGAAGTCTAAGCTCACTCAACACGTTCAAACTTTTACTACCTGATAAGTGAAATTATTGAAATCAGATGAATTGCACTTTCAGTAAGTTGTATGCAAATGCGCACGTGCCCAGATGACATTTGCGCAACTGTACACGTGCACAGTTGTGCGAAAAGTGTTACTCTAGAAAATCGCCAAACTTTTGAAATCCTCAAAGTGGCTTATCCCAATGATTTTTTAATGAGCTTAATACCGGAACCTGGCAGCAACCCTTATAGTTTCGGTAAATTGTCCGTTTATCTGACTATCTGTCGTACGACATATGGCCTGAATTTTACGCATGGTTTGACTTTCACATAGGACCTGAATTTTGCATTAATGGAAGTTGGAACTTTTCGAGCAAGCTTAGAATTCTTTTTTTTTTTTTTGTACAACTCAAATATCGTGTATTTGGTACTAAAGAGGAAGTGCCCCTACAAGGATGAGGATCAATCGCTTAACACCATGTATATATAAAGGGTATCCTACAATCAAGTGTGCGGACTTGTGGGACTGTATAAGCAAACAAAATGAAAATAAAAAATTTCTTTTCCAAAATTCAGTCAAAGTTTGGGTTTTTGAGTTATAAAATGTTTAAGCTGGACCAGTCAGGAGCGTTAATACGGCGCTTCTGTTTGTTTTAGCCTAAACATTTTATTAATTGAAAGCTAAAACTCAAACTGATTTTTTAAAAAAGCATTTTTGAATTATTCTTTGTTTGTTTATACAATCATATAAAACCATATTTATACAGCCATTATATTATAATATTCACCAATAGAATTCAGGACAACGACCATGGGTAAAACAAAAGTATGAACAAGCCTCATCTTTTTTCAACTAGAGAAAAAACGGATTAATACATTAATCAAGAATTCGAATACCAAAGTAACTTCTGAATATTCCTCAATTCATTGGTTTATATAATATCTTATACTTGTTAAATCTAAATTTCAAAATCATCATTATCTAAAAGATAATATATGCTTTAAGGCCTGAAGATAAGCTCAGTTCTCGATGAAAGTGTTAGTGTTGATAAGACAAATTTAGAAACTGTAGAGGAGCTATTCTTGAAAAAATTTGCATGAAATAAAACTGGGCTAGCGATGATTTTCTCAAGGTAAAAATGACAATAGTCTCCTCCGACTCCATGTTTTATATGAAGACGTGTTTTGCGTATCTGATGCAAGAAAAAAAACTGAGAATCCTGTGTTAAATGCTCATCATAACGTTGCTATGCGAAACAATTAAACCTTTAGTCCTTTTAACTAAAAATGACGCTGTTAAAATGCTTAGCTCAAACGCTATTATGTTTTTACTTATTGAGAGTTTTATATTTAAAGCAAATATCTGCAATCATTGCCAATCGCTGAATTCCCTTGAATCCTTAAATTTTTTTGATATTCTGAATTTATTAAATATTAGTTATTCTCTGAATTAATTAACTTCCCTAAATTTATGGATATTCTGACTTTCTAAATTCTTTAATTTCCTGAAATTCTTTGACTTTTATAAATTTTTCCAAATCTCTGAATTTCATGAATTCTGTGAAATCGTCAACTTCTCTAAATTTCGTTAATCTTTTCATATTTAATAATAAATCAATAAGTTAAAAGATCATATTTAAATATTGTAAAAACCACTAGCAAATCTAATACCTAAAATCTTATGGTAAATAAATATAATGTCATGAAGATCAATAGTAAGAAAAAGATTTAGAAAAGATAACGCAGTAGTTTAAAGAGGACAGAAGGCTTTATTTTTTCTCTAAACTAACATAACAAATAAACGCATATCAGCTACAGACTAATTAAGCAATCACGAAGATAACGATTGGAACCTGCATGACATATCTGTATCTTTCTTAGGTCTTGATTATGCATTCGCATGCACCAGATACCAGATTGTCATGAGGAACTGAAACGTTTATCACGGAAACATCAATCATCGAAAATTAGCATTAGAATTGTAGAAGGACATTCAATAGCAAGACAAATCGCAAAAATATAGAAAAAGGGATTAAACAAACAGGAAGTTAGATTGCTCAAATGTACATCTGCACATTATTACGCTTCTTCTAAATATAGGAGTCCTCAATATCTAAGAAGGGATCTCATGCATTTTGACACACTGCATCAGTCTCAAAATAAGGGCATATTAGGACTTCAAATCACTGATTAGTTGTTCTACCTTACATAAAATTACTACTACATCTAGAACTACTTACCTCTCTGGTACTGATCAATTTTCTTTAATTAACATTTTTCTTCTTCAGTTTCATCCGCATCTTAATAACCACTATCATATTAATCATTGTATATACGAACATCGCTGTCATTATCATAATTATTTTAATCAAAATTGATAGATTTCACATTCTTTCTTACCATATTAATGTGTCTCGTGACTATTATTTTCTTATTAACAAGAACTCAATATCCAACATCACTATAACTTGACAGAATTTCCATATTTGGTTTTTCGCTCCATTTAGAAGATATTTTTTGTTTTGGTTATCTTACAAAAACTCTACTACTGTATAATCGTAAACGTTTAAATTTGTCTTTTTCCTAAAAAATATTTCATAAGAAGTTTTGTTTTTTTTTTGTATTTGCTTACGTACGTTTTTCAAATATATGGCCGCACATATTATTTCGTCTGAACAACAACGTGCACAGTAATCCGTCGGTACACCGACGCGCACAGTTGGGCCCGTGCAAAGTCACTACATGCAAAGTTGTCACCATCCCATGAAGGCAGGTAAACTTAAAACTGATTTTTTTTCCATGATTTGCAGTATTTATGTTCGTAGACTTTCTGCACATACACATATGGAGGAGTGTTATTAAAGTATGGGGTAGGCCTAGGTTTCAATAAGCGCCCATTTTCGGTAAAATGGAGAAGTAAGAAATGTTTATCTATCCGATTAGAATTTAGATTTTTAGATTTCTCTAATTTTTTTAAAATTCTGGAATATTTTGCGGTTTCTGAATTTTCTAAAAGTGCTAAATTCCTAAACTCTTTAAAATGTCTGAACTTCTTGAATTACTAAAATGCTTACAAATTCCTTACATTCACACAATTACTTTAATATCCTGAAATCATTGATTTTTCTGAACTCCTTCTATTCATTTATGATATTCGTCGAATATCCTGAATTCCTTTAATATTCTAGATTTGATAAATTCTCTGAAACCCTCGAATATTTTGAATCACCTGTTGTCCTAAAATTCTTTAAATACTCTAAATTTCGTCAATTGCTTAAATTCACTTAATTGAGAATCCTTAAAGAATTAAAAAAATTTTAGGAAATCTTTTATAAAATTTTTGAAAAAGTTAAAAGAAATTTTTTGCATCAGTTTGAAGTCCTTGAAATTTAGAAAATGCAAATAATTCAAAGAATTACACTCATTCAGAGAATTACGCTAATAATTTATGGAATTCAGATGATTAAGAGCATTGCGTGAATTCAGAGAATTCTAAGGATTTAAAAATATTACGAGGAATATAGGGAATTTATCCGGATATAAGAAATTCAAATGGTTCAGAGAACTTAGATGATTTGAAATATATCACAAAAAAAACCTTTTTCAGTTATTGAAATTACAAAACTGAATTTACAGTCTTATTTTAATCTAGATTTGCATGTTTGAATTATATTTTGCTCTTAATTAGTTATAAGATATAAATTTTAATTTTAACTTCTGTTTCTACAAATATGAATTATTTTAATTTTTAATTTAGCTGATTCAAAATCAGAACAATTTTGCGTCAAGAAAATATGAGAAAATAGATTAGGTGTGGTAATAAGTCCAATTTTTCACACGGAATGATTGTGAAGGTCAAGCAGGTTGCTTGTAAGATATAAAATATTCCTTCATATTGAATTATTGAATATTTTGAATAATCGAATAAGTAATTATTTTATCATCTCTAGTTGACATAGAACTGTTTGCATTAGGTTTTTTTCCGTAATGCAAAAAAAAAACTTTTTTTGTAATTTACTATTCTTTAGAACCAATCAGATCAATAATTTTTTTACATTCTCATCATTTATGATTGAGCAATTATTAGAATTGTCTGAAAATTCCCATCACAGTTTTTCAACGGATCTCCACGTTTCAAGACACCCTGAAAACAAAAATCAAGTTTTGTCGATGGCGTCTGTCTGTCTTTCTGTCCGTCCGTCCGTCCGTAAACACAATAACTCTCGAAAGAATAAAAGGAATTAATCGAGTTTTGGCACACTTTTTTTGGATTCTAAAAGAATACACAAGATTATTAACAAGTATTTCTCGACCAACGGTTATGGTTTTATTCATCGAAATTGCTATCCAACAATTGAATATTCCGTTTTTACGCCAAACAAAGACGGATACGTGAAAAAAGTATAATAAAAAAATTAAAGTTCTTTGAAATATCTACAATTTTTGTTAACTATTTTTCGATGAGACTTGGTTATTATTAATATTTTTATTTTAATGCACCGGAAATGAGCAAGTCGAAAATTTTAGTTTTTGAAGCCAAACGACAACAGAAAAGTAAAAAAGTTCTTCACAAGAATGGTATCTGTTTAAAAGATCCACGGTTTTTCTGGTAACCATTTTTTGATAAGACTTGAAATGTTGATTTCAGTCTTCGAAATTACTGTAAAAAAAATTAAAAATTCTAATTTTGAGCCAAACGACAGACAATACAGAAAAAAGTTTCAATAAGTAATTGTAGCTTTTAAAATTTCCTGAAAAATGTTTATATTTCACATTTCAATGTATTAATTAAAAATAATATAAATGTTACTTTAAAATAAGCAAATATATATCACATTTTCATTTTTTTACATTAATTTTTATTGAATAATTTGATATAAATTAATCAATAGTGATCCTAGGCTAGAAGTAAACTGACCCAATCAATTCTATGTAAAAAATAACTCTAGAAACTTCAACTTCATTTTCACTTCCATTCAAAACTGTTTTTTTTCTTTTTAATTCTGTGACTTTCAAGGTTGCAGGATTATAAATAAAAAGATTGCTATTATTTTGCAACGATAAAAATCAATATCAGAATTTATTGAATTGATTTTTAAAATGAGTAACCTTTACAAAGTTAAGCAAAATTGAATTCAACTGATGCAGATTATAAAACTTCTGAATAATAGCCTTTAATTTTAAATGATTTTTAATTAAAACCTTTAAAGTTATTAAATTTTATTCCAAACTAGGAGCAATAATTCAAACAAACGTTCTGATTGGAATGATTTTCAGATTAAAAAATTAAAAACTTCAATTCGAATTCAGACTTAAAATTTCAATTTCAATGCATCAAATAAGTCTTGACTCATTGAAATATGTAATCATTTTTGCATTATCATCATTTATGACTGAGAAAGTATTATGATAGGCCGAAATATCACACATCAGTTTTTGAACGGAGCTCAACGCTCTGAGACCATCTGAAGGCGTAGACATGTCCGTAAACATGATAACTCTTGAAAAAATAAACGAATCAAATCCGCGAGCTTTGGTACCCTTTTTTTCATCCCAGAAGATTGAGCGAGTTTCTCACCCAAAGACAAATACGTAAAGAAATTTGAAAAGAAGAATTAAAGCTTTTTAAAATATCTACAATTTTTCCCTCGACCATTTTTTGGTAGAACTTGATGTTTTGGTTTTATTTATAGAGAATACCATGCAAAAAATGCTACAAAATTTCTTCTAACATTTTTCGTTTGGATTTCTCATTTCGTGCTTGGCTTCGATAGAAAAAAAGCAGTTTACTTGCAAACATTATAAAATTATTTAAACCTGTACGGTTCAAGTAATGGTTTAATTAGTTTTTATTTTAGATTAAAAAGAAAATTTATTTAATCCAGGCTCTATCGACCTTAATTGTATCTACAAATTTGCTTAGAATTATTATTACTTGAGGTTCTACCGACCTTAAGGAACACATTCTCATCCAGGCGCTCGCGCTTCGCGCTCGATATTTGATTTAAAAATCGGTTAAACCTCGCGCCTCACGCTTAGTTCTGTGTACTGTATAATAGAAACAAAAAAGTCTGAAAAAGTGCCGCTTACGGCACGCGATTTGGTCGTCGCGCTTCGCACTCCGAAATATATTGAACATGCGCTTTGTGTTCCGTGTTATATGCTCTCCTTATACAAATTACTAAATTTGTATTTGATTCAAAAAAAAATTTTTTTTAAAAAGTTAAATTTATAAAAAGAGTATTTTTAACTAAAATGATAAATCATAAACCAAAAAGATTAATTTCCAACAAAGTATTTTCACTTCCTACTAAGTAGTTAAAGTTCCATAAAAAAAAGATAAATTCTTATATAAAATATAAAAGTTGATATGTAAGTCAAAAAATATTTTAATTTTAATCTAAAAATAGCTAAATTCTACCCTAAAAAGACGAATTTTAAACAAAATAGTTCAATCCTTAACGAAAGAAACCACGCGTCCTATCAAAAAGTGCTCGCTAACAAATTGGTAGATCTTTTTTTAACGGACACTTTGTGTTGATTCATTTTTTTTTATCTTGCGTCATTTTTCAAAAAATTAAATTTTTTTATTTTTGATGTTATTTTTCGCGATTAGAATATAAGCTACGCATTTTATCAAAAAATAATAAACAACAAATTTGTAGCTCTTTTTTAGGTAAACAAATTTTGTCTATTCCTTTCTTTTTCTACCTTGTGTTCTTTGTCTAAAAACTCAATTTTCCTCTTTTCAAAGCAGTTTTTTACTGCTTTTTTAAGTAACGTATTTTTTTAATACATTCTTTTTTGTAACTTTCATAGTTTGACCGTAAAATGGAATTTTTTATATTTTATTATTTTTTGTGCAATCAAAATTTGTGTTTTTGATTTTCCAAAAAGATTAAAAAAGTTCACGATAATTTTGTGAAGTGTTTAAAAAGCAACGTTTCTTATCTTATGATTTTTTTTACTTTGTGCGTTGGTTTGCCTTCAATTTTCATTTTTGTTTGTTTTTGTTTAGGTTTGCAAATGCTGTAACTTTGTACTTTGATCTTCATCGAATAAAATTATTAGGATGAATTGCTCTTTTTTTGCGTACTACAAGTATCTGTAAACAAAATTTTTAAGTCCTGAAAAAAATACTCTCAATAGTTTTAAAAATGCTCTAACTATTTTTATTTTCACCCAAAATGGCTAGCTAACAAACTCGACCTTCAGCTTAAGACATTTAGATACTATACCAAAAGCCAATCAAATCGCTCAATTTTTTCGAAAGTTTTTTGTGCTAACAGATTTAAAATCCACAGACACATAGAAGGTCTCAAAACGTGTTCAGTTGCCAAAAATAAGGGGGGGGGGTCGAATTTTACATAAATCTAATACCTGATCTGA
>JAUELO010444103.1:1796-13904 GCA_032357855.1 Amphibolips quercusostensackenii | reverse complement strand
CATTACTTAGTTTGCTAGACGACTGAATAGCACATTACTTAGCTGGAAGTCACCAATCGAGTGAAGACCAACTTAGATTCTTGAAAACGAACGGGTAAGTAGCAAGTTCCGGCGCAGGTATTGGGGGAAATATTATACTGTGCAAGAGTTCTATATAAATAATAAATCTATAAATAAACAATGAATAGTAAATAATGAATAATAAATACAGATATTAAATGTATATTGCCAAAGATTTCACAAATTTTACAAAAATTACTCAATATTTTAAGTATTTTGCAAAGATTTTTGAAGATTTCACAAAGATTTTAATGATTTCGCTAAGATTAAAAAAAAATTTGTAGAGATTTAAGGTAGATTTCAAATATTGTACAAAGATTTTAAAAATTTTCCCAAAGATTTTGCAAAAATTTTGAATGTTTTGCGAAAAATTTTTAATAGATTAAAAAGAGTTTACAAAGGTTTCAATGGTTTTTTAAAAAATTTAGATAGACTTAAAATATTTCACAAAGATTTCCGATAGATTTTAAAAATTACACAAAGATTTGAACAATTTCAGAAGAATTTAAAATATCAAGCACATATTTGGGATAGATTTATAAGACTTCCTGAAGACTTCAATTATTTTTTAAAGATTTCATAAATTTCTTAAATATTACCAAATATTTTTAAGTATTTTTTAAATTTTGCAAAGAGTTTTAAAAATTTCACAAAGATTTCAACGATTGTTCGAAGATTTTAAAAGTTTAACAAATATTTCGTACATTTTGGATAGATTAAAAATATTTCACAAACACTTGAATTTTTCACGAAGATTTTAGATAGATTTTAGAAAGTGCACGAGTATTTTAATTATTTCACAAAAATTTTAGATAGATTTTAAAGTGTGCGCAAAGATTTTAATGATTACTAGAAAATTTTAAAGATTTGGCAAAGATTTCGAACAAATTAAAAAGATTCCAGAAAGACGTCAATGATTTCAATAATTTCACAAATATCACCGAATATTTAAAAATTATTTCCAAAGATATTAGAAAAATTTCACAAAGATATGAATGATTTTTTAAAGATTTTGAAGATTTCACAAAGATTTTACAGCGATTTCGAATATTTCGGATCGATTTCAAATATTTCATAAAATTTTCTGAAAGATTTCAAAGAGTGCACACATATTTCAATAAATTCATAAAGATTTCACACAAATTGAAATAATTTTAAAACTTTTACTAAATAATCTAAAAATATTTCAATTATTTTACGAAACTTTTTAATAGATTTGAAAAAGTTTACAAAAGTTTCAACGATTTCCCAAGGATTTCAAATATTTATTGAGAAATTAATGATTTTTATAACATTACAAACTTATCAAATATTTGAAAAATATTTCAAATATTTTCCAAGATTTTCAAAAATATCACAAGGATTTTAAAACAATTTCAATAATTTTCTAAGCAATTTAAAATTTTTAATTATTTCACAAATAATATCGAACATTTCAAAAATATTTCAAATATTTTTGAAAGATTTAAAAATATTTCACATAAATTTCGCAAATATTTCAATGATTTCCCAAAAATTTTAAATCTTTTGCAAAGATTTTAGGTAAATTTCAAAGATTGTACAAAGATTTCAATGATTTTTTATAGATTTCAATAATTTTAATAATATTTCAAATATTTCGCAAGGCTTTTAGATAGATTTCAAAACGATTTCAATGATTTTTTAAGGATTCACAAAGATTTTAATAATTTCACAATTATTATCCAATATTTAAAAAATATTTAAAATATTTCAAAAAGGTTTTAAAATATTTGGCTGAGAATTCACAAATATTTTAATGATTTTCCTATGATTCCAATGATTTCAATAATATTTCAAATATTTCGCAAAGATTTCAAATAGATTTAAAAAAGATTTTAATGATTTTTAAGGTTTTTAAAGATTTCAATTACTTCACAATATCATCAAATATATAAAGGTATTTCATAAAGATTTCAAAAGATTTCGCAAATATTTCAATAATTTTCCACAGATTTCACAAAGATTTCAAATGTTTTGCAAAGATTTTAGGTATATTTAAAAGATTGTACAAAGATTTCGATGATTTCCCAAAGATTTCAATAATTTCAAAAATATTTTTAATATTTTGCGAAGCTTTCAGATATATTTAAAAACGATTTAAATAATTTTCTAAGGATTTTATGGATTTTGATTACTTTACAAAAATTTGAAATAGATTTCAAAGAGTTTACAAAAATTTCAATGATTTCCCAAAGATTTCACAAAAAATTGAAAAATTTCACAAATATTATCAAATATTAAACAAAAAAAATTAATATCTCGCAAAGATTTCACAAATATTTTAATTATTTTTCAAAGATTTCAAATATTTTATAACGACGTCAATTATTTCAATTATTTCACAAACATTACCAAATAATTTTTAAATATTCTAGATATTTCAAAAGATTTTAAAATATTTCACAAAGATTTCAAAACAATTTCAATGATTTTCTGAAGATTTCAAAGATTTCAATTATTTTACAAATATTATGAAATGTTTAAAAAAATATTTCAAAAAGATTTCAAAATATTTTACAAATATTTTAATGATTCACTAAAGATTTTAATAATTTATATAATATTTCAAATATTTCGCAAAGATTTCAGATAGATTTCAAAGCACCTTTAATGATGATCTAAGGTAAACAAAGATTTCAATTCTTTCACCAAAATTTTGAATACATTTCAAAGAGTTTACAAAAATTTCAATGATTTCCCAAAGATTTCACAAGTATTATCAAATATTTTTAAAAAATTTTAACATTTCGCAAAGATTTCACAAATATTTACATGATTCTTCAAAGATTTCGAATTTTCAATTATGACATCAATCATTTCAATAATTTCACAAACATCACCAAATAATGTAAAAGTATTTCAAATATTTCAAAAAAATTACAAAAGATTTCACAAAGATTTCAAAACTATTTTAATGATTTTCTAAGGATTTCAAAGATTTCAATTATTTCACAAATATTATAAAATATTTTAAAAATAATTCAAATATTTTAAAAAGATTTCAAAGTATTAAAAAAAAATTTCACAAATATTTCAATAATTTTCTAAAAAAATCAATAATTTTAATAATATTTCAAATATTTCGCAAAGATTTCAGATAGATTAAAGAAACTATTTTAATAATTTTCTAAGGATTTCAAAAATTTCAGTTACTCTACAAATTTTTAAATAGATTTAAAAGAGTTCACAAAAATATCAATGATTTCCCTAAGATTTTACAAATATTATTAAATATTTTTTTTAAACTTTGATATTTCGCAAAGATTTTACAACAATTTTAATGATTTCACAAAGATTTCAAATATTTTATTATGACGTCAGTTATTTTAATAATTTCACAAACATTACCAAATAATTCAAAAATATTTCAAATATTTTTAAAAAATTCTGAAATATATTTCACAAAGATTTTTAAACAATTTCAATGATTTTCTAAGGATTTTACAGATTTCAATTATTTCACTAATATTATGAAATAAAAAAAAAATTTCAAATATTTTGAAAAGATTTCAAAATATTTCACAAATATTTCACAAATATTTCAAAGATTTCCCAAAGATTTTAATAATTTTAATAATATTTCAAATATTATGAGAAGATTTTAGATATATTTCAAAACACATATAATTATCTTCTAAGGATTTTAAAGATTTTCGCTATTTCACAAAAATTTAAAATAGATTTTAAAAACTTCACAAGAATTTCGATGATTTCCTAAAGGTTTCACAAAGATTCCAATAATTTCACAAATATTAATAAATATTTAAAAATTCAAAATTCTGCAAAGATTCCGCAAATATTTTATTGATTTACTAAACATTTCAAATAATTTTTTAAGACTTTAATCATTTTAATAATTTCAAAAACATTACCAAATATTTCAAATATTTTAAAAAGATCTTAGAATATTTCACAGAGATTTTAAAACAATTTTAATGATTTTTTAAAGATTTTAAAGATATGAGTTATTTAAAAAATATTATCAAATATTTCAAAAATATTTTAAATATTTTAAAGAGATTCCAAACGTTTCGCAAAGACTTTAGGCATATTTCAACGATTGTACAAATATTTCAATGATTTCCGAAAGATTTCCGTAATTTCAATAATATTTTAAGTATTGCACAAAGATTTCAAATAGATTTCAAAACGATTTCAAATGAATTTCAAAACGATTTAAAAAAGATTTCAATGATTTTCTAAGGATTTCAAAGATTTTAATTATTTCACAAAAATTTTAAATAGATTTCAAAAAGTTTACAAAAATTTCATTGATTTTCCAAAGTTTTCACAAAGATTACAGTATGTTTACAAATATTATAAAATATTAAAAAACATTTCGAAGATTTTGCAAAGATTTTACAAAAATTTGAAATTTTTAAAAATGATTTCTTAAATTTTTTAAATTTTTTATTAAGACTTCAATGATTTCAATAATTTCACAAACATTACCAAATATTTTTAAAAGATTTCTAATAATATTAGAAATATTTCAAAACGAATCAAATGATTTTCTAAGTAATTCAAAGATTTCAATTATGTCACAAATATTGTTAAATGTTTTAAAAATATATCAAATATTTTGAAAAGATTTCAAAAGATTTCACAAATCTTTCAATAACTTTCCAAAGATTTCACAAAGATTTAAAGTGTTTCGCAAAGTGTTCAGATATATCTTAAAGATTGTACAAAGATTTCAATAATTTCACAATTATCATCCAATATTTAAAAAATATTTTAAATATTTTGAAAATGTTTTTAAATATTTCACAAAGAAGTCACAAATATTCTAATGATTTTTCAAAGATTTAAATAATTTCAATAATATTTTTAATATTTCGCAAAGATTTCAGATAGATTTTAAAACGATTTTAATGATTTTCTGATGATTTTAAAGGTTTTAATTATTATTTAACAAAAATTCCATATACGAGTAGATTTCACAGAGTTCACAAAATTTTCAATGATTTCTCAAAGATTTTACGAAGATTTCAATAAGTTCATAAATATTACCAAATATTTAAAAAAAATTTCGCAAAGATTTCATGAAGATTTAACAATTATTTCAATGATTTCCCAAATTTTTCAAATATTTCATTAGAACTTCAATGATTTGAATAATTTCATAAACATTGACAAATATTCTGAAAATTTTTCAAAAAATATCAGAAAGATTTTAAAACAATTCAAATGATTTTTTTAGGATTTTAAAAATTTCAATTATTTTACAATATAATCAAATATTTAAAAATATTTCATAAAGATTTTAAAAGATTTCGCAAATATTCTAATGATTTTCCACAGATTTCAGAAAGATTTCAAATGTTTTGCAAAGATTTGAGATATATTTAAAAGTTTGTAGAAAGATTTCAATGATTTTCTGAGAATTTTAAAGATTTTAATTATTTTACAAAAATTTCAAATAGATTTCAAAGAGTTCACAAAAATTTTTAATATTTCCAAAAACTTGACAAAGAATTAAATTATTTCAAAGAAGTTCATAAAAATTTCAATGATTTCCAAAGAATTTACAAATTTTGTTAAATATTAAAAATTAATATTTCGCAAAGATTTCACAAATATTTTAATAATTTCACCAAGATTTATAATATTTTAATATGAAATCAATTATTTCAATAATTTCCCAAACATTACCAAATAATTCAAAAGTATTTCAAATATTTTTAGAAGATTCCAAAATATTTCACAAAGATTTCAAAACTATTTCAATGATTTTCTAAGAATTTCAAAGATTTTAATTATTTCACAAATATTATGAAATATTTTTTAAAAATATTTCAAATATTTTGAAAAGATTTCAAAGCATTTCACAAAAATTTCACAAATATTTTAATGATTTTTCAAAGAATTCAATAATTACAATAATATTTTAAATATTTTGCAAATATTTCAGATAGATTTCAAAACGATTTTAATGATTTTCCAAGGAATTCAAAGATTTTAATTCTTTCACAGAAATTTCAAATAGATTTTTAAGAGTTCAAAAAAATGTAAATTATTTTCCAAAGATTTCACAAAGATATCAATAATTTCACAAATTATAATAAATATTTTTCAAAAAATTTAATATTTTGCAAACATTTCTCAAATATTTTAATGATTTCCCAGAGATTTCAGATATTTCATCAAGGCTTTAATTATTTTAATAATTTCACAAACATTACCAAATATTTCAAATATTTTTTTTTTTTTCAAAATATTTCACGATGATTTAAAAACAATTTTAATGATTTTCTAAGGATTTCAAAGATATAAGTTATTTCACGAATCTAATTTAATATTCCAAAAATATTTCAAATATTTTCAAAAGATTCCAAAAGATTTTACAAATGTTTCAATGCATTTTCAAAGATTTTAAATATTTCATTATGACATCAATTATTTCGATAATTTCACAAACATTACCAAATAATTAAATAATATTTCAAATATTTTTGAAAGGTTTAAAAATATTTCACGAAGATTTCAAAACAATTTCAATGATTTTTTGAGAATTTTAAACATTTTAATTATTTCACAAATATTATGAAATATTTCAGGAATATTTTACAAAGATTTCACAAATATTTCAATGATTTACCAAAGATTATAATAATTTCAATAATATTTTTAATATTTTGCAAGGATTTCAGATAGATTTCAAACCGATTTTAATGATTTTTTAAGGATTTCAAAGATTTTAATATTTTCGCAAAAATTTCAAATAAATTTTAAAGAGTCTAGAAAAATGGCAATGATTTCCCAAAGATTTCAATATATTTCACAAAGATTTCAAAACAATTTTAATGATTTCGTGAGGATTTCAAAGATTTCAATTATTTTACAAATATTATGAAATATTTTAAAAATATTTCAAATATTTTGAAAAAATTTCATAATATTTTACAAAGATTTCACAGATGTTTTAATGATTTTCTAAATATTTCAAACGTTTCGCAAAGACTTTAGGTATATTTTAACGATTTTATAAAGATTTTAATGATTTCTGAAAGATTTCAATAATTTCAATAATATTTCAAATATTTCGCAAAGATTTCAAATAGATTTCAAAACGATTATAAAAAGGTTTTAATTATTTTCTAAGGATTTCAAAGATTTTAATGGTTTCACAAAAATTTCAAATAGATTTCAAAACGTTAACAAAAATTTCAATGATTTCCCAAAGTCCTAAAGTTTCCAAATATTTCATTTAGACTGCAATGATTTCAATAATTTCCCAAACATTACCAAATATTTTTAAAAAATTTTTAATAATATCAGAAAGATTTCAAAAACGATTCAAATGATTTTTAAGTATTTTAAATGTTTTAATTATTTTACAAATATTATAAAATATTTTAAAAATATTTCAAATATTTTAAGCAGATTTCAAAAGATTTCACAAACCTTTTAATAACTTTCCAAAGATTTCACAAAAATTTAAAAAGTTTCGCAAAGTGTTTAGATATATTTTAAAGATTGTACAAAAATTTTTAAAATGTTGTAAATATTTCGCAAAGCTTTCAAATGGATTTTATAACAATTTTAATAATTTTTAGGGATTTCAAAGGTTTCAATTATTTCACAAATATCATCAAATATGAAAAAAATATTATAAATATTTCGCAAAGACTTTACAAAGATTTCACAAATATTTCAATAATTTCTTGAAAATTTCAAATATTTCATTAAGACTTTAATGATTTCGATAAGTTCACAAACATAACAAAATATTTCAAAAATTCTGAAAAGATTTTCAAAAATATCAAAAAGATTTTGAGAATTTTTCTAAGAATTTTAAAGATTTCAAATAGATTTCAAAGAGTGCACAAAGATTTCAATGGTTTTCCAAAGGTTTCACAAAGATTTCAATAATTTCACATATATCAAATACTTAAAAAATATTTCAAATATTTTGAAAAGATTTAAAAAAGATTTTTAAAGATTGCACAAAGATTTCACAAATATTTAAATAATTTTCCGAAGATTTCACAAAATTTTCAAGTGTTTAAGCCAAGAAACGCACGACATAAAAAAAGTCTAAAGAAGAAAATCGCTGCTTTTTAAAAGGCCTACAAGATTATTACAACTTTTTTAAGTTTCTTCAAAAATTAAAAATTTGAATTTTTGCTCGCATAAAAAAATAATAAAAAATCAAAGATTCCATTTCACGGTCAGAATATAAAAGATACAAAAAAGATGAATAATACAAACATTGTGCACTTAAAAATGATCTATAAATTCTTTTGTGATCACTTTTTGAATTAATTTGTAGTTTTTGTTCTATTTGTAAAAAAAACAAATTAAAAATTAAAAGAATGAAATTTTCAGACAAAAGGCACAAGCTGCGAAAAAAATAAACAAAAGTTGTTCACCCTAAAAAAAGTTTGTAGTTTGTTGATTATCATTTTTTGATAAGACGCGTATTTTTTGTTTTAATCGTAAAAAACGGCATTGCAAATGAACAAATTGATTTTTCGAAGAAAAGACACAAGGTACAATAAAATGTTTAATCGTTATTGAACATTCATAGTAGTATTATTTGAGCAACAATGAGATTTTATATTGACGGATACTAAGGTTGTTACTTTTTTTTTGCTAAAGGTTGTCATTATCCGTTATTAGATGTTGTTCTGAGTTTCTAAAAGTTTTACACTTTTAACTGCCTGTTTATAGTATTTTTGTTATTAACTAACAATGATTTTTTTATTTTTCGTTGCTGGTCGTTTTATTGCAATATTAAAAATGTTTATCATTGGCTAATACTAAGATTGTTACTACTGGTCTCTGGAGGTAGTTATTACCCTTTGCTGGGGGTTTTTATTGTACATTACTAAAATCTTTCATCTTTGTTAGAAATTATTATTGGACATTTTTGGTGATTTCAATGAGAGTTACAATGAGAGTTTTTATTATCAGATACTAAGGTTGATATTTTCTGTTGCTGGAGGTTTTTGATATTCCTTATTAGAGGTTTTTGTAAGTTTCTAAAGAGTCTTATTGCCCATGTCCAGTGGTTTTGTTAATAATTAATACTTAGTTTCTAATTTTCTATTACTGGTGGTTCTATTTTAACACTACCAAGATTCATTATTGGTTGATACCAAAGTTGTACTTGCTAGTCTCTGGGGATGGTTATTATTTTGTTGCTGGGGGTTGTTATTATTGATTAGTAAGATATTTTCTATCGTTATTGGTGATTGTTATTGGTCGTTTCAAATGGTGGTATGTGATTAACAAGCAGATTTTTTTTATTGAAAGATACTAAGGTTGTTATTTTCTGTTCCTCGGGATTTTATCGTCCGTTACTTGTTTGTTTCGTAAGGTTATTTACTCATACTAAGTTTTTAATTATCTGTTATTGCGTACTGTTAATTAGCTTTGCTAAAAGATTTTTTTTCATTGTTGGTGATTGTTATTGATCATTTTAAGCGATTGTATTTGAACAACGATCAAATTTTTATTCACATACGTATGCTGGTGTGTTATTTTCTGTTTCTGTGGTTTCTTACTATCCGTTTCTTGTATTTTTTTGAATATTGTGATTTTCTAATGCTGGGGATTTTTCTTTAACATTATCAAGTGTTTTCTTGTCAAATGCTAATATTATATTCTTTTGCTGGGCGCTCTAATTATGGGTTGCCATAACTGTTATTCTTAGCTTCTAAAAGTTGTTACTGCTTGTTTCTAGTGTTTTCGTTATTAATTAATATATAGTTTTTAATTGTCTGTCATTGCGGGCTGTTGATAAGCTTTGCTAGGAGATTTTTCATTATTGTTTCGTAATTCTTATTGAATATTTCAAGTGATAGTATTTGAACAACAATTTGGGTTCTTAATTCACAGATACTAATGTTGTTATTTTCTGTTTTTATAGTTCCTTACTAACTGTCGCTGGTGAGTTTCTGAATATTGCAATCTTCTATTGCTGGGCATTCTGCTTCAATAATAATTTTGTATTTTATTCACAGATACTAATATTATATTATTTAGCTGGGCGTTGTTATTACTTTTTTCCTTTATTGTTATTGTTAGTTTAAAAAAGTGTTTACTGACCGTTTATAGTGTTTTTATTATTCACTGATACTAAATTTTGAATTGTCTGTTGTTGCGGGCTGCTGATAAGCTTTGCTAACAGATTTTTCATCATTGTTGGTGATTGTTACTGAGTATTCAAAGCTGAAGTATGTTAAAAACAATAAAGTTTTTTATTGACAGATACTAATGTTTTTATTTTCTGCTTCTATGTTTTCTTACTATCCGTTGCCTGTATCTATCTGAGTATTGTAATTTTCTGTTTGATGGGATTTTTCTTTAACATTAATTAGGTGTTTCATTGACAAACGCTAATATTCTGTTCTTTCGCTGGGTGTTGTTATTATCCGTTGCCGTGACTGTTATTCTTAGTTTCTGAAAGTTGTCACTGATGTTTTTAGTGTTTTTGTTATTCGCTGATGTTTAGTTTTTGATTGCCTGTTATTGCGGAATATTAATGAGCTTTGCTAAGAGATTTTTTGTCATTGTTGGTGATTATTATTGAGTATTCTAAGAAATAGTATTTGAACAACAATCAGGTTTTTAATTCACAGATACTAATGTTGTTATTTTCTGTTTCTATGGTTCCTTACTATTTGTTGCTGGTAAGTTTTCGAACATTGCAATTTCCTATTCAACATTAATTTTGTCTTTTTTTGACAGATACCAATATTGTATCATTTAGCTAGTTGTTGTTATTATTTGTTTTCTTGATTATTACTGTTAGTATAAAAAAGTGTGTACTGACCGTTCATAGTGTTTTTGTTGCCTAATGATACTCAGTTTTTATTGTCTATTGTTGCGAGCTGTTGATAAGCTTCGCAAAAAAATTTTTTATTATTTTTGGTGATTGTTTTTTGGTATTTTTAGCGATAGTATTTACACAACAATCCAATTTTTTATTGACAGATACTAATGTTATTAGTTTTTTGTTTCTGTGGTTTCTTACTATCCGTTGCTTGTATGTTTCTGAATATTGTAATTTTCTATTCGTAGAGATTTTCCTTGAACATTAATTAAGAAATTTAATTACAGATGCTTATATTATATCCTTTTGCTAGATATTGTTATTATCCGTTACCTTGACTGTCATTCTTAGTTTTAAAAGTTGTCACTGACGTATCTTGTGTTTCTGTTATTCACTAGTACTTAGTTTTCAATTGCCTGTTATTGCACGATATTATTAAACTTTGCTAGGAGATTGTAATTTTCTATTGCTGGGGATTCTTCTTAACCATTAATTAGCGGTTTTTCTGACAGATGCTAATATTATATTCTTTTGCTAAGTGTTGTTATCAGCCGTTTTCTTGATTGTTATTGTTAGTTTAAAAAACTTTTTACTGACCGCTTATAGTGTTTTTGTAATTCACTGATACTAAATTTTCAATTGTCTGTTGTTGCAGGCTGCAAATAAGCTTTGCTAGGAGATTTTTTATTATTGTTGGTTACGTTACTGTATGTTTAGAACTAAGGTAATTTTATAACAATTAAGTTTTTTTGTGACAGATACTGATGTTTTTATTTTCTGCTTTTATGGTTTCTTACTATCCGTTGCTTGCATGTATCTGAGTATTGTAATTTTCTGTTTCTGGGGATTTTTTTTCAACACTATTTGAGTACTTTATTGACAGATGATAATATTATGTTTTGTCGCTGGGTGTTATTATCCGTTGACGTGACTATTGCCTTTAGTTTCCGAAAGTTGTCACTAAAGTTTCTCGTGTTTTTTTTTCTTGCTGATACTTAGTTTTTAATTGCCTGTTATTGTGGGATATTAATGAGCTTTGCTATGAGATTGTTTGTCATAGTTAGTGGTTATCATTGAATATTCTAAGTAATAGTATTTGAACAGCATTCAGGTTTTTATTGACAGATACTGAAGTTGTTATTGTCTATTTTTATGGTCTCTTACGGTCCGTTGCTTGTATGTATCTAAATATTTTAATTTTCTATTGCTGGGGATTCTTCTTTAACATTAATTAGGTGTTTTAT